>JACEEZ010010391.1:142500-145000 GCA_016584305.1 Chionoecetes opilio | reverse complement strand
CTACGAGTCGCGGTCAAAGTATTAATAAAATTAATTAATAAGATAACTAATTTAGCTCTTTTCCTTTTCCAAAAAATACTTATGATCAACAATAAATAGTATAATATATATATATATTATATATATATATATATATATTTTATATATTATATATATATATATTAATATATATATATATATATATATATATATATATATATATATATATAAATTTTAAGAAAAGTTCTTGAGCAGTATAATTCATATGAAATCTACAACTACATCACATGTCATGAGAGTTCACACTAATAAGTCAATAATGTTATGACTTATCTTCTGTGTTAAACTTAGGCTTGTTTCTCTGCGTATCTGTGAAATTCTTGGCCGAATTTTTGACAGACACACACGCAGTTCTTCCTCGACAGACAGAAGACGATTTCTTGATTTGCTTTTAATGACGGTCAGGCATGAGAAAGCTTGTTCACAGAGGTAAGAAGTTGAAAACTGGAGTAAAACATCCAATGCTTTTACTGAGATGACAGGGTACTCTTGCTTTGCTGAAATCCAAAACTTGTCAAGTGATACTTCATTACATTTCATTTTCAAGGTTCGATCGCACTGTAGTTCACTCAGTTCTTCTTCTTCTTGCAGACTAAGTAGGTTTTCTGTACTTGGTGAGAACTCAGTGAAGGGGTTTCTCACCCAGTCATACGTATCTGATGACAAGGAGGGGAAGTACTTATGAAGTTTTTCTGACAGTGATCCCAATGACTTGTAATTAATGGAATGACTTTTTCATATTCAGTCTGAGTTTGAACTTGAAGTAGGAGTGGAAACATTTCGACGTTTCCTCTTGAAAGGTGCTTTTTCCAAACAGCGAGTTTATTCTTAAATGCAAGAAGTTTGTCTGTGGCAGTCAGAATGTTTTCCTTCGCACCCTGCATGCTGGTGTTCAAGTTATTTAAATGCTGATAGGTATCTGCTAAATATGCTAGTTACATTTGCCAGTTTGTAGATTTAAGACATTCACAGAAGCTGGATTTATTATTCTTTTTGAAGAAATGCAGCAGTTCCTGTCGCAAATCGAATACCCTTGTCATAACTTTACCTCTCGAAAGCCATCGAGCCTCTGTGTGCTGGAGAAGCGTCACGTGATCTTTTTGCATGTTTTCACACAACCATGCAAATATGCGAGACTTCAGAGAGCGCTGCTTTATAAAGTTGACCCATGTTCACAGTTATATCAAGGACTCGTTTTAAATCATCCCCAATAGTTTTTGAAACCAGAACTTCTCGGTGGAGAAAGCAGTGAGTTGTTATGACTTCAGGGTTTTTTTCTTTCACGCGTGATACAAAGCCTTGTACTGAGCCAATCATTGAGGGAGCACCATCAGTGCAGATTCCAACGCATCGGTTCCATGACAAACCACAAGATTCCAGGTAAGAAGACAAGATGTTGAAAATGTCGTGGCCTTTGGTAGTTTCTGGCAGTTCTTTACAGCAAAAATAATTTTCCATTATTTCACCTTCACTTTCAAATGGTACAAATGCCAGCAGCTGAGCTTTACCAGTTATATCAGTTGTCTCATCTACTTGGAGAGCAAAGTTGTTATTTTGCTGTATTTCAGACAAAATACCAGAAATATTGTTGGACAGGTCATCCACACGCCTACTAATTTTATTATCAGAAACAGGAACCTTGCTTAATTCACTTTCAGCTTCTTCACCTAGCATTGTTCTCACAATTATTTTGCAAGCAGGCATTATTAGGCTTTCTGCAATAGTGTGACTTCATTTTCTTGGCAACTAGCTCAGCCACTAAATAGCTTGCTTCTGGGGCCTTATCACTGATGGTTACCTTCCTTTAAAAAAAAATTCTTTGTTTCTGCTGTGAATCCAAGAGTCTTCGAAAATAATCCACGGTTTTATTTGACAAGTGGCTGTGATTAGTAGTTAAGTGTCGCTTTAACTTGGCTGGGGCCATAACTGTGTTAGCGAGCTTTTTCCCACATACAATGCACAAAGGAAGTGGCCAGTTTTCTTCTCCAGTCCATGTAAAGCCAATGGCCAGATAACTGACATTGTAAAGGCGATTTTTTTTGACATCACTCACTTTTCCTTTACTCGTACTTGGTTGTAGTATTTGTGATTCTTCGTCACTGTCCTCCTCTCCACTAACATGCTTTCTTTTCAAATATTTGAACATGCTTGAGTCTTCAAAATCCGTATCAAACTAATATTAACTGGTGAGATTAATTAACACAACGTTTCACTCGGTTGCGCTGCTCAAAACTGACTGAAGGAAGATGTGTGAACGGCTGGGCTGGGGATCGTGACACGTATGATACTCGTACGGGGTTGCGTCACCCTCCTACCCAACCCCTGTGTCGCCAAACTTGCGGAGTAGGAATGAAGGGCGTATCCCGCACCGGCAATAACACTAATTTTTTCTTAATTTTGTGCATATTATTTGCTCTCATTACTATATACATTGTACTGACTGACACGTACGAGTATGTTG
>JACEEZ010010391.1:125000-137500 GCA_016584305.1 Chionoecetes opilio | reverse complement strand
ACGTCATTTTAGCTCCCCTCCGTGACAAGTCAGCAGTCTCGGTGGCTCGAGCTCTTGTTGATCATGTAATCAATCCTTTCACAACACCTAAAGTCATACTTTCAGACAACGGCCGTGAATTTCGAAATGAACTCCTTGCTGAGTTATGTGCAGCTTTCAACATTCGTCAGCCATTCATTGTTGCCCATCACCCAGCGTCTAACGGTCTTACTGAAAGGGCGAATCGTAAGATTCTAGAGGCGTTACGTCATGTCACTAATGGTTTTTCTCAAACTTGGGACGAATGGCTCTCTCATGTTGCTGTTTCCATTAATTCATCTTACAATGAGAGTATCAACGAGACCCCTCACTTCATTCTTTTCGGGGTGGACAAACGCCTTCCTTATGATATGTTGCTCGCTAAACCTCAGCCTCTCTATGAACCTGAAAATTTTGCTAAGGTACAAATTACGTCTTTTCAACGTATTCACCAAACCCTCCGAGCTCACTTGCGTTCCTCAACCTCTCAGGCCATTGCACGCCAACATAAGTCAGCTCGCCCGCCCAAATTCAAGATTGGCAACATAGTTTTTCTTATCAATTTCACGCGGGACAACAAACTTGCTCCAAAGCACCTCGGCCCTTTCCGCATCATTGCAAAAGCGGGAAACAAATGCACCATTCGGGATGTGGAGACCCATGATGACAGAACTGTGCATATGACCCATCTTCGGATGATGTCAGGTACCCTCCCTGACCCTCAACCCCAATCCTCCTCCCCTCTTCCCCGTCCATCTCCTACTCCCCGTCCCCTTCATCAAATTTTCCCTAGCCCTCCCCCCCATCCTTATCACACCCGCTCTCGGACTCGCCACTAACACCTTTTGCAAGCTCCTTCATATTTAGTTTTGCTTCCCTTTTTGTGTCTCCTATGTCTGAATATATGTAAATGTCTCATTTTTTATGTGTATTTCTCAATGTCATTTATAAGTATTATGTTTTTGTTCATGCCACGATTATTTTTTGTAACACAGTTAGGTACACTATTAGTTTTTGTGTTTGTATAAGTTAGGACGGCTGAGGACAGCCGTATTAACGTGGCCCAGCATTATGTACTGTCTCCAATTACTTCTCTCTCTCCCATGTATCCAATTACTCTCTCGGTCGTATATCATTTGTATTGCTGGTATATGAAGACAGTACAGCTCCCAGAAGAAATCGAACATATGATCAAAGGGCGGAAAAAGGAACTAAATGCTGAAAAATCTTTAGGAAAAAGATCATGAGGAAGGAATAGACAAAATGGAACACAGGTCAGTGACAGAAAGTAATCATTATTTTTTATATCACAGCATCAGGAAGGTAGATCAAAAGATGAAGTATAAATCAATACACGACAAACACTGTTACAATAAACGAAAGTAATTGCAACACTTACCACTGGACGATCGATAGGCCACACCCACAAACTGTAAGAAATAAAAGAAAAGAAATGAAGATATATGGAAATACAGATCTCATATTTTAGCTATCGATTCGTGACGACAATGCAAGTAGCTTTTTTTTTTTTGACGATTTTGTGAGCTAGAAATACAGACATACTAAAAAAATCCCATATATGAAGCAGGTATTCGAACATGGGATATCAAAAAGTAAGTTAATGAAAATAAAACTTAGGCAGGAAAAGACATGAAACAAACAGACACACACACAAAAAATATATATATAAAATCTCTCCACTCCATAGCAAAATTTCCACTCAGCAGAACGCACATAAATTAGGGAATCCTTATCAAGCACTTTAGCGCAGAAATCTGAACAAGGCGAACGAATTGGATCATGAGAGAGAGAGAGAGAGAGAGAGAGAGAGAGAGAGAGAGAGAGAGAGAGAGAGAGAGAGAGAGAGAGAGAGAGAGAGAGAGAGAGAGAGAGAGAGAGAGAGAGAGAGAGAGAGAGAGAGAGAGAGAGAGAGAGAGAGAGAGAGAGAGAGAGAGAAGAGAGAGAGAGAGAGAGAGGAGAGGGGAGAGAGAGAGAGAGAGAGAGAGAGGAGGAGAGAGAGAGAGGAGAGAGAGAGAGAGAGAGAGAGAGAGAGAGAGAGAGAGAGATCAAAGCCTTACAATATTGCCTTTATGAGAACCATTCACCTTACGCCTTTGTGACAACCGTTCCTGCTCCACAATTAAATAGAATGCTCAGGCAATGACATAAAATCGACCAAAATAGTAAAGCATCATTCCTACAAAAATCGTCACCTTTATCATTTTATTTTTAAATTTATCCTATCTTACTGAGGGCTGAACCATCTATTAGAAGACCTGCCTCTGAAAACATACATAACCTTTACTTGTCCCCACTGTCACTCTTCATACATCATCCTATTCTTTGTCTGTCTTTGCAACACACACCATCTTATTTGTCTGTCTTTGCAACACACACCGTCTTATTTGTCTGTCTTTGCAACACACCATCTTATTTGTCTGTCTTTGCAACACACCATCTTATTTGTCTGTCTTTGCAACACACCATCTTATTTGTCTGTCTTTGCAACACACACCGTCTTATTTGTCTGTCTTTGCAACACACACCGTCTTATTTGTCTGTCTTTGCAACACACACCGTCTTATTTGTCTGTCTTTGCAACACACACCATCTTATTTGTCTGTCTTTGCAACACACACCATCTTATTTGTCTGTCTTTGCAACACACACCGTCTTATTTGTCTGTCTTTGCAACACACACCATCTTATTTGTCTGTCTTTGCAACACACCATCTTATTTGTCTGTCTTTGCAACACACACCATCTTATTTGTCTGTCTTTGCAACACACACCGTCTTATTTGTCTGTCTTTGCAACACACACCGTCTTATTTGTCTGTCTTTGCAACACACACCATCTTATTTGTCTGTCTTTGCAACACACACCATCTTATTTGTCTGTCTTTGCAACACACACCATCTTATTTGTCTGTCTTTGCAACACACACCATCTTATTTGTCTGTCTTTGCAACACACACCATCTTATTTGTCTGTCTTTGCAACACACACCGTCTTATTTGTCTGTCTTTGCAACACACACCATCTTATTTGTCTGTCTTTGCAACACACACCATCTTATTTGTCTGTCTTTGCAACACACACCGTCTTATTTGTCTGTCTTTGCAACACACACCGTCTTATTTGTCTGTCTTTGCAACACACACCGTCTTATTTGTCTGTCTTTGCAACACACACCATCTTATTTGTCTGTCTTTGCAACACACACCGTCTTATTTGTCTGTCTTTGCAACACACCGTCTTATTTGTCTGTCTTTGCAACACACACCATCTTATTTGTCTGTCTTTGCAACACACACCGTCTTATTTGTCTGTCTTTGCAACACACACCATCTTATTTGTCTGTCTTTGCAACACACACCGTCTTATTTGTCTGTCTTTGCAACACACCATCTTATTTGTCTGTCTTTTCAACACCACACCAGTCTTATTGTCTGTCTTTGAACACACACCGTCTTATTTGTCTGTCTTTGCAACACACAACCATCTTATTTGTCTGTCTTTGCAACACACCACCGTCTTATTTGTCTTCTTTGCAACACCATCTTATTTGTCCCGTCTTTGCAACACACACCATCTTATTTGTCTGTCTTTGCAACACAAACCGTCTTATTGTCTGTCTTTGCAACACACACCATCTTATTTGTCTGTCTTTGCAACACACACCGTCTTATTTGTCTGTCTTTGCAACACACACCGTCTTATTTGTCTGTCTTTGCAACACACACCATCTTATTTGTCTGTCTTTGCAACACACACCATCTTATTTGTCTGTCTTTGCAACACACACCGTCTTATTTGTCTGTCTTTGCACACACCACCGTCTTATTTGTCTGTCTTTGCAACACACACCGTCTTATTTGTCTGTCTTTGCAACACACACCGTCTTATTTGTCTGTCTTTGCAACACACACCGTCTTATTTGTCTGTCTTTGCAACACACACCGTCAACATTTCCCTTCTCTGCAGAACATGAGCATCAATGAGAGCCTACAACCACAGCCGTACTTTTGTTAACTAGCCATTAATGAGCTACAACCAGCGACTATTGTTACAACCTAGCCTCAATGGAGCCAACACACAGCGACTAGTGGTTCAAACTACCATCATGAACCTACAACCCAGCCTAGTGTTTCGAACATTAGCCATCAATGAGAGCCTACAACCCAGCGACTAGTGTTACAACCTTAGCCATCAATGAGACCTACACCGGCGACTATGTTTACAACCTTAGCCAAAGATAGTGAGAGCATTACAACCTAGCCAGATGACGGCCAGGTATCCATGCATGGACCTGCCAACTCCCTAGGATCAGTGACAACCAATCATGGAGCAACGATGACAACACAGCAAACATAGTTTGTACAAATTAAAATAGAGAAAAGTTAGTTCCGTCGATTTGTTACTAGTGTTTAGCTCAAGTTTGTCAAGGTCGCTAAACTTTTAAAGGGGTGACTTTGCCTATGCTATCTATAAGGGATTATTGCATTACTGTTTTATTGGTATAGTTCTACAGACGTCAGTGCGCCTCGCAGACGTACTGGCACAAGTAACCGTGCCAGGTGTACATTAGGGAAAGCAGGTTCAGTGTTCGGGGCCCTCTGCAGGGTCACGAGAGCTATTTACTCGGGTATTCAGTTGTATTGGAGGTCGTAAATTTTCAACGAGGACTTCCGATTTCGAAGACTCAAAGCTGATTTCGTTTACAAAATTGAAACGAGGTAACACCACTCACCGGAGCGATGGCAAGCAATCTAGGTGGGCATTTAGGGGAACTGGTATGTTCGGAAGGGGGCATGACTTTGCAGGCCTACACAAACATATTACTAGAAATTAATTTACACATTGTATTGGAGGGCGTGCACATTCATCAGTGGACGCCACGGTGGCTCCAGTCTAGAGGTGATAAAAGACTCGTAAACAGACCGATCAAATTTGCTAAAACACGGAGGCTGGAAAATAAACGGAGAAAGACTAGGTGTTTACCGAAGTGATATTTTATGAACGCCAACATGAGCCTTCTAATGGATGCGTTGACATGCCATATTATCCTATACGTTGATCATGTAAATATTATTATAACATACTTTTGTGACACAGGATTCAGGTTAGAAAAGAAAACTCAGATCAAAGGAACGCATACGTTCCTACTTTGCTGTCTGGAAAGTCTGAGCTCTACCAATGAGATAAGATAAATGGCTTCGCAAGCTTATGATATTGAATACGGGCAGAAAAGAGTGGATAGTTATTGCATATTTCGCCGACCTCCCCCAATGCCCTTAGCAGCGGTGTGCTCGGCAAAGCGTGCGATGTATCAGATTGCACAAAGGTTTCATGTTTGCATCTTGCCACAAGGCTGATAGCTGACACGTGCAGGGTTTCAATACCCTTGCAAAAATCGCAGCTCAGTTTTTATAGGGGATATGCATAATAACCAAAGATATCTATTTCTTCCTTCGGTCTTAATCTACTTTTTTGTAAGAGTAGGAGATATGTATATACCTTGCCTTCGCAGGGTTTATAAACCACGATCAGCGGCTGTGCTGGACCTCCAGGTAAGTCACGTGAGAATCGCCTGTTTGTTAAAACAGGCGACATATTTCGGGCAACGAAGTGATTCTTTTTTTCACGGAGGAGAATTTCTACACTTCGTGACGAATTGTGGAAACCTTGAAACTCCTCCATTTCCCATTTCTGAGGATAACGATCCGCAGATCCTTATGAAACATGAAAAACATTTTCAAGACCTATATGCTTATGTGACCTGTGTCGTTTCAACACAACATTTCCGTCATCTCAAAACCGAAAATATATTTGTATTGCCTCGTATTTCATGGAAACATTCAGGAACAAGCAAACACCCTCAACCGTGCAAAGAACTGCCTGTGATCTGCTGGAAGCCGTCACGGGGCGTCGCGGCTGCCGGGACAGCGCGGGCTGCTGCTGCTGCTGCTGCTGCTGCTGCTGCATGCCAATTTCCGGGGAAAGAGTGAGACTGTTAGCGCCTCTCCGTGCACTCCCGTCACCGCGCCAGACTTTTTTCTGATCTCACTGAGATACCAATAAAGCAGAATGAAGAAACCCCACAGCGCGACTTTATATACTCAAAACCTTTATATTTTACAAGAGTCGATGTTCGGAAAAGCTACACCAAAAAGTATCATCCAATGCCTGCAGTCGTTTGCAAAGGTTTGTGGACCTTCGTGGTTTCTTACTGATGGAAATTGGGCAAAAGGAATGTTTGGGTAACAAGAGAAGGTGCGATGGTGCTGTGGGTAAGGAAGCGATGCCACAGAAGTAGGACCAGGAACCCGCAGGTGTGAATGCTGCAATGTTTCCTCTGGAATATACAACCTGATGCACTTATTTTGTGGTACAAAATATTATTGAACAAGCTTGGTCAAAACACGGTGATAGTTCTTATCATGATAAGTCACCTTTCAGGTGCAAGACTCAACCTTTTGAAATTTATACCCACGAAGCAAACAAAGCTTACAGCTTTTTTTAAGGACTTCCTTTTTGTGGGGAGTGACATCCCAGCGCGGCGGTGTGGGCGTCTGGTGATACAGAGCCGTGGTGTTCTGACGCAGAATATAACCACGCGGCGCCATCACGGCTGTGCGCGTCGCTGCCTTCCACCCGGCCACCCGTTCACTCCCGCCTCACAACAGCGCTGATCATTTATTTGGAAACGATTCTACGATTCACTCCATTTCAGCTATACAGCTTTCCAAAAAAAGGTCAAGGCTGGTTTTCTGTATTCATGTCGCGAGGACGTGAAAAAGAAATATTCATAGAGTATCGTAATAATGCGAGGAAAAATTTAATATTTTCTTGACCGAAACCTTTATCATAACACAAACATCAAGAGCCTCGGCGTGCCGCCATTGTTCATAATCATCTACCGTGACTGCGAGTACATCAACCTAACTTGAGGTGTCTGTCCTCCACCCAGACACATGGTACAAACTTAGAAGAAAGATATGAATCATTTTTCGATAAAATAGTCTGCGAAAAACACATGAGGCAGAATCAGAGGATAGGAAGGAAGGGCGGAGGCGTAGGGAGGGATGGGGTGCATGAGTCGCGGAGTCCTTGACAGTGTTTGCCGCTGGGCTGTTGGGTTCTCATCATCGGGCACATTGTTAGCCATTTTTTTTCATTTCGCGTTCTTTTTCGTTATTAATGTCTGTGCGGCGCATCACCTCGCCTCGTATTGATTCTCGGTCGCCGCTCTGGATGAATTTCCTGTCTTGGTCTTTTAGCCGTGTTTTTTTTTGTGGTTTCTTCGTTCCTTTCGACCTATTCTTTGTGTATCTATTTCTAGACCATTTCTATAAGTAAGATATAGTACAGTATCTTAGTCATATGACGAATTTGTATTATATACTTTCATTGTGGTTCAAAACTTTGCTTTCAGAATAAAATGTTTGTGGTGCTTTAAAAAGTAAAAGTAAAAGCCGTGGTTCTTTGGGAGGAGGCCTGACACAAGTTGGAGTTTAGAGGAGCGATTAAAAGTTCTACAGTTTTCCTCGCTTGCTAATTTGCAAATTCATCTATTATATTTTCCTCTTAACTGAATTACCGTGACACAAGGGGACGCGAGGCCGCAGAGTCTGTTTGATATGCAAGTCTCCCTGACCCAAAAAATATGAACAGATTGTGTTCCGCGGCACTCAGGTGAGTTTCTTCCTTGATTCACTTCCAGAGTAACCGTTCACGTGTTCTAGGAAACAATAGATGTGATCCAATTTCCAAGCGTCGACAGGAAATAAACTCGCAGTTCTTATTACCAACCAATGAGGGAGTTTCAAAATACTTTCGACGTGTATTATATCACACGTCTATGTTGCTTTACTAAACACAAATCTAAGGCTTTCACAGCGTCGACTATTTTTTTCATAGAATTTGAAGTTACATTGAAATTGATATTTCAAGATTTTATCATATATTCTTGCTCCGTGTTAAGGAAATTGAAAAAAAAAGTGTCTAGCTCAGTGAGATCAATGACTACTGGACGCACAGAGTCTACTAATAATAAGTACACAAAACATCTAGGTTGAGGGAAGAAAAAAGGATAAACTAGTACTTTTGGTGACTATTGTAGCGTTTACTAAGATCGTGCGCCTACCGGGACAAGATACGTATAGCTTGAAAGACATACACCCCCCCCCCCCACATACACACACACACAACCATACACACAACACACACACGGTTAGGCCTGAAGCACTGCATTCCGGCCCAGTCTTTACCCTCGTTGAAATGATTTAAAGAAAAGCAACAAGAGTTCAGAATTTCTTCATCTGCGGATCCAAAAAATTCCTCTCGTGAGTGTGATAAAGATATTTCGGTCATCCTAAGAACAGTTCCGAGGTGCTTAGGGTACAGAGGGGGAATGCTGAGGGAGGAAGGGCATGAGAGAGGAGAGCTGGAGGAGAGAGGTTCGAAAAGAATGGAAAGTGATAACAGAAGTGAAGGGCAAGGGAGAAGGGGCAGAGTCGTGTAGGGCAAGGGAGAAGGGCAGAGTCGTGTAGGGCAAGGGAGAAGGGCAGAGTCGTGTAGGGCAAGGAGGAGAAGGGCAGAGTCGTGTAGGGCAAGGGAGAAGGGCAGAGTCGTGTAGGGCAAGGGAGAAGGGGCAGAGTCGTGTAGGGCAAGGGAGAAGGGCAGAGTCGTGTAGGGCAAGGGAGAAGGGCAGAGTCGTGTAGGGCAAGGGAGAAGGGCAGAGTCGTGTAGGGCAAGGGAGGGCAGAGTCTGTAGGGCAGGGAAAGGGCAGAGTCGTGTAGGGCAAGGAGAGAAGGGCAGAGTCGTGTAGGGCAAGGAGAAAGGGCAGAGTCGTGTAGGCAAGGGAGAAGGGGCAGAGTCGTGTAGGGCAAGGGAGAAGGGCAGAGTCGTGTAGGGCAAGGGAGAAGGGCAGAGTCGTGTAGGGCAAGGGAGAAGGGGCAGAGTCGTGTAGGGCAAGGGAGAAAGGGCAGAGTCGTGTAGGGCAAGGGAGAAGGGGCAGAGTCGTGTAGGGCAAGGAGAAGGGCAGAGTCGTGTAGGCAAGGGAGAAGCGTGCAGAGTCAGTTTAGGGCAAGGGAGAAGGGGCAGAGTCGTGTAGGGCAAGGAGAAAGGCAGAGTCGTGTAGGGCAAGGGAGAAGGGGCAGAGTCGTGTAGGCAAGGGAGAAGGGCAGAGTCGTGTAGGGCAAGGGAGAAGGGCAGAGTCGTGTAGGCAAGGGAGAAGGGGCAGAGTCGTGTAGGGCAAGGGAGAAGGGCAGAGTCTGTAGGGCAAGGAGAGAAGTGAGTCGAGGAATGTCGGTAGAACAAGAAAGGAGACAAGTGTTAGGGCAAGGAAAGGGCAAGTTCGTGTAGGCAAGGGAGAAGGGGCAGAGTCGTGTAGTGGCAAGGGTATAGGGTCAGAGTTCGTGTAGGCAATGAGAAAAGGTAGCAAGGTAGTGTGTAGGGCAAGGTGAGAAGTTGGTAATCGTGTAGGTGAAGGGTAGAGGGGCAGTTAGTCGTGTTAGGTCAAGGTGAGAAGTTGATTAGTCGTGTAGCGGCTAGGGAGAGTGTGGATGTTCGTTAGGCAGGGAGAGTGGTCTAGGTTGTAGGTGCGGATAAGGGGCATGAGTATGTGTAGCAAGGTGAGAAGCATATCGTGTAGGCAAGTGGTTAGTAGTGGAGTTATGTTGTAGGCGAAGGGAGAATTGTAGCGAGTACAGAGTTGTGTAGGTTGGTTATTGTAGGTGTGGTATGTGTGTGTTGGTATGTGGTGGGTATGTGTAGGTGGATGGTATGTGGAGGATGTGTTTGGTATGTCGTGGTGTTGTTATGTGGGTGTAGGTGTTAGTGTAGTGTGTGTGTATGTGTGGTGTGTATTGTGATGTGGTGTTGGTTATGTGTGGATGGGGGTGGTTATGTGTGTGTTGTATGTGGGTTATGGTGGTGTGGTTAATGTTGTGTTGTTATGTGTGGTGATTGGTGTGGTTTGTGTGGTGTTGGTATGTGTGGTTTGGTTATGTGTGTTGGTATGTGGTTCTGAGTGTGTATTGTATGTGTGTGTTGTTATGTGTGGTGTGGTTATGTGGTCGGTTTGGTTAGCTAGATGGTTTTTGTTATGGTGCTGTGATGGTTATGTGTGGTGTTGTTATGTGTGGTGTGGTTATGTGGTGTGGATTGTGGTTGGTAGTGTGGTGTTGGTTATGTGTGATAGATTATGTGGTGTTGGTTATGTGTGGTGTGGTTATGTGTGGTGTTGGTTAGTGGTGTGGGTGTGATGCGATATGTGTGGATGTTGGTTATGTAGATGGTGTGTTATTGTGGTGGTTATGTGTGGTGTTGGTTATGTGTGGTGTTTGGTTAGTGTGGTGTTGTTATGTGTATGTGTGTTGGTTATGTGTGTGTTGGTTATGTGTGGTGTTTGGTATGTGTGTGATTTGTGTTTGTGTGGTGTTTGGATTATGTGGTGTTGGTTATGTGTGGTGTTGGTTATGTGTGTGTTGGTTATGGTGGTGTTGGTTATGTGTGGTGTTGGTATGTGTGGTGTTGGTTATGTGTGGGTTGGTTGTGTGGTTGGTTATGTGTGGTGTTGGTATGTGTGGTTGGTTATGTGTGGTGTTGGTATGGTGTTGGTGTTTGGTTGTGTGGTTGTTGTTGGTATGTGTGGTGGTTATGTGTGTGTGTTATGTGTGGTGTTGGTTATGTGTGGTGTTGGTATGTGTGGTGTTGGTTATGTGTGGTGTTGGTTATGTGTGGTGTTGGTTATGTGTGGTGTTGGTTATGTGTGGTGTTGGTTATGTTGTGTGTGTTGTGTATGTGTGGTGTTGGTTATGTGTGGTGTGTTGGTATGGTGTTGGTATGTGTGGTGTTGGTTATGTGTGGTGTTGGTTATGTGTGTGTGTTGGTTATGTGTGGTGTGGTTATGTTGGTGTTGGTATGTGTGGTGTTGGTTATTGTGGTGTTGGTATGTTGGTGTTTTATGTGTGGTGTTGGTTATGTGTGTGGTGTTGGTTATGTGTGGTGTTGGTTATGTGTGGTGTTGGTATGTGTGGTGTTTGGTATGTGTGTGTTGGTTAGTGTGGTGTGTTATGTGTGGTGTTGGTTAGTGTGTGTGATATGTGGTGTTGGTATGTGTGGTGTTGGATGTGTGGTGTTGGTTATGTGTGGTGTTGGTTAGTGTGTGTTGGTATGTGTGGTGTGGTATGTGTGGTGTTGGTTATGTGTGTGTTGGTTATGTGTGGTGTTGGTTATGTGTGGTGTTGGTTATGTGTGGTGTTGGTTATGTGTGGTGTTGGTTATGTGTGGTGTTGGTTATGTGTGGTGTTGGTTATGTGTGGTGTTGGTTATGTGTGGTGTTTGGCTATGTGTGGTGTTGGTTATGTGTGGTGTTGGTTATGTGTGGTGTTTGGTTATCCGTGGTGTTTGGCTTTGTGAGATGCCTGGTGCGCGATGTTAGGTGTTATGCAACTAATGCACACATTTATTTTATCATATAATAAAAATACTTTGACTCAATTAAATAGTTATATTCTTTCAATATATTTATTGTAGGGCAACCATGTGAATATTCACTTTTGGGGCCTGCCAAAAATGTTTACATTTAGTGGGTCCAGGCAAGCAATTCATATTGTATAATATAAACTTATGTGATTTATGGCCAATAAACCTATTTGAATTTGAATTTGAATTTGAACACGAGTAATTAGTCCTAAGAAGAGCTGAGAGAAAGAAGAGAAGACCAGAAAAGGAAATATATGGAAACAAGGAGGGTTGGTGTATTTAGTAAAAGAAAAGAGAAAAATGAGTCAGAAGCAAAGAGTCGCCAGAGGTTAAGATAGAGGAAAAGCAAAGAAAATGAGGCAATAATAAGTAAAAGAAACAATGGGAATCTTAGACATAGAGACAAATCTAGGCAAAAAGAAAAGATGAAGGCAGCAAAAGGCAAATAAGAGAGATTAACAATATGTAAGAAAAGGATATGTCTTGATACTAAAAGGAGCAGAATCAAGACTTCTTAGCATGACAGTTATTTATTGCAAATCGACTTTCTCCATCGCGTTCGGGACATTAAAACAGTGTGAAAGGCAGTGTGAAAAGAAAAATGTGGCGAGGTCTGCTTTAAAAGTCTCGTGATTCGTGATGAATTGACAATTGCCGTGTTAAATGACCAGCAAATTCACGCCTCGCTATTTCTCTCTTTTTATTTTTATTTCACTCTATCTCTCTAATTTCTCTATTTTCTCTCTCGCTCTATCTCTCAAATTTCTCTCTATTTTTTCTCTCGCTCTATCTCTCTAATTTCTCTCTATTTTCTCTCTCGCTCTATCTCTAATTTCTCTATTTTTTTTCTCGCTCTATCTCTCTAATTTCTCTCTATTTTTTCTCTCGCTCTATCTCTCATTTATCTCATTTATCTCGTTTATCTCAGTTTTTTTCTCTCTCCCTCATTTCTCCTTTTCTCATTTCTCCCTCTCTATCATTTCTCTCAT
>JACEEZ010010391.1:110000-112500 GCA_016584305.1 Chionoecetes opilio | reverse complement strand
TCCTTCCTCACTTCCTTCTTCTTTCCTTCCTTCCTTGCTTCCTTCTTCCTTCCCTCCCTCCTTCCTTCTCTCCTTCCTTCCTTCCTCCTCCTTCCTCCTTCCTCCTTCCTTACCATTCCCTCCTCCACCCTATTCCTCACATTCTCCTAACTCCCTCAACTAACTCCAATACTATTACTCTTCCCATCCTTCCCTCCTCCCTCCTTCCCTCACATATTTTCTTTCTTTTCTTTCTGATTCTTTTTTCTCTTCCCTCCCTCCTCCATTCTCTCCCTCGTCACCCAAACCCATATCTCCTTCCTCCTCTTCCATCACCAATATTTCCTCCCTATCCTCTCCTACCTCCTCCTCCTCCTCCTCCTCCTTCCCCTCCTCTCTTACTCTTACCACTTAAATTCTATAATTTCTTCAAATATTCGATTCTTTCTTTCTTTCTTCCCTCCTTCCTCATTCCTTCTCTCCAAAGACCTTTTTTTAATTATTTTTATATTTAAACAGAAATCTAGCTCTACCAGCCTGGTTCACACTGGGCTTTTGCGGAAAACAAACGGTTGAGAAGAGGTCTGGGACTGAGGCTGGGAGTATCTCGGCTCCTTTTTAAAAAAAAAAATCCCACACCGCTCGATCGTTTCTTTTTCTGCCGAGCGGCCGACATTTCGCGCGCCAAAATTCAAACAAACGCAGAAGCCAGCACACCCTCTTCCCAATCACCCCAATTATTGGTTAATTCGGTATTGGGCACTAAAAGCTAACAAATTTAACTTACATCATCGTGCAGATCTTTTCATCCTAATTTCAAACCCAATTTCCCATATTTCCATGCCAAGGGCGATAAATATAACACCGAAAATTTCCCGTTTTAGCTACAGCCGAAACGGTTGTAGTTTAAACAGATTATGTAGGTTAGGACGTGGGGTTTGATTAGTAGATGATATCAAGGAAAAATGAACTACAATACTACCATAAAAAGTACGAGAAAAAGATTCTTTTCGCGTGCCAAATGAAACAAGCCAGCCACTACCCCTACCCCTAAGCGCGACGTCCCCCTGCCCTGCAGGTCAGGCACGGAAAAGCCAGGGACGACCTACAAAGCGATATAAGCAGAAAGGGTTTCACAAAAGAAGATTTGTTTCCGGAGCGAATTGCGTGTGTGAACGTAATCTCCGCACTAGTCCCTAGAGGACAGACTTCCCGGCGCTTCAAAGTGCCGACAAAAGCCCAGTGTGAACCAGACTTTAATCTACTAAAAATATATCTCTACTCTTACCATAATTCCTGACCTGTATTTTGTATGTTTATATAATAGGATAAAATTGGTATTTGGTGTGTCAATATTCTCGGTAATATTCCAGATGAACACCGAACTTCCTTTGGTGGTCGAAACTATTTTTTCCTGGTGAGTTTTGAATTAATCTGCTAACAGTTTGTGTCGCAAATCACTTTTTTTTTTTTTTTTTAGTTAAGTAAAATATAGGTAAAGGTTAGGTTAGGTATAGTGTAGGCTAGGTTAGGTATAGGTTAGGTTAGCTAAGGCTAGGTTAGGTATAGGTTAGGTTAGATAAAGGTTAGGTTAGGTATAGGTTAGGTTAGGTATAGAGTAGGCTGGGTTAGGTATAGGTTAGGCTATGTAAAGTTTAGGTTAGGTATAGGTTAGGTTAGGTAAAGGTTAGGTTAGGTATAGGTTAGGTTAGCTAAGGCTAGGTTAGGTATAGGTTAGGTTAGATAAAGGCTAGGTTAGGTATAGGTTAGGTTAGGTAAAGGTTTGGTTAGTTATAGGTTCCGTTAGGTTCAATTTGTTTTTGTCATTTTTGTTGCAAATCACATAAATAAAAAAAGTTATTTGCGGCAGAAACGGTCAGCAGATTAATTCAAAACACACCTGAATAAAAAAATTTCGTCCACCAAAGGAAGTTCGGTGTTCATCTGGAATAATACCCAAAAATCTCTTCTACTACTCTCCTAAAAATCTCTCTCTCTCTCTCTCTCTCTCTCTCTCTCTCTCTCTCTCTCTCTCTTCTCTCTCTCTCTCTCTCTCTCTCTCTCTCTTTACTCTCACCACAATTCCTGACCTGTATTTTGTATGTTGATATAATAGGATATAATAGGTAGGTGTAAAATTTGGTATGTGTAAATATTGTCCTACATATTATCTAATCATGCAAATACATCTTACCTCCTACCTTCAAATACCTTCACATGCTAATCATCACATACCTTCACATACCTAATCCTTCACATACCATCACATACCTAATCATTCACATATACCTTCACATGCTAATCTTCACATGCTAATCATCACATACCTTCACATACCTAATTCTTCACATACCATCACATACCATCACATACCTAATCATTCACATATACCTTCACATGCTAATCTTCACATGCTAATCATCACATACCTTCACATACCTAATCCAAAGACTACTATATACTGGACTTGCTACTCATTTTGGGCTATTTCCAGTGGAGGCCAGTTTTGCGATTCCTGCCA
>JACEEZ010010391.1:82500-102500 GCA_016584305.1 Chionoecetes opilio | reverse complement strand
TATACACTCTCAGAAATGGGGGGTATATTAAGGGTAGAATTGTTACATCGCACCATCACTACCCTTTTTAAACCCTATGTCCAGGTTGGAGGGTAGATGCTGCTGATTATACCCTTCATCTACCCTTTATCTACCCTTTTTAGACGAGAGGGTTGGAACAGGGTATATTTGCGTCGATCCGAAAGGGTATATTTGTAAGGGTAGACAAAAATTTGTAAAGGGTAGCCGTATTTCATCACTACAAATACCCTTTTTCTACCCTTTTCCTACCCTTTTTTTCTAACAGTGATACAGCCGCTATAGGCTTCAACGTCAAAAAAAACGTATATGTATAACCTTTTAAACAGGTAGAAAGAAGCGAGTGATACCTTACGTCCCCCCCCCCCCAACCACACACGTTTTGTTTCCCTCTTTTATGATATCCTCCCACGGCTGCCATAAATACCAAGATGTAGGAGGATGAAATGAAAAGGTATCCACTAATGATGGAGTCAGAATTCATAATGCAGCTCTTCCCACCTGCGAGAGAGAGAGAGAGAGAGAGAGAGAGAGAGAGAGAGAGAGAGAGAGAGAGAGAGAGAGAGAGAGAGAGAGAGAGAGAGAGAGAGGAGAGAAGAGAGAGGAGGAGAGAGAGAGAGATTGAGACTTCGATATCTGTCCGTTCTTCTCGGCGACCTGTTTTTTTTATTTAGACAAGAGGAGAGATCGAGAGAGAGAAGCTCGCAGAGAGTTGAGGAAGAGAGTGGCTAGGGATGAGAGTAGGGAGCCATCGTTACGTGAGTCATCGATTCTCAAAGGGCAGGAGAAGAGCAGAGAAGTGTCAGAATAGAGATAGGAAAGAAGGCAAAAGAATTAGGCCTGAATTATGGCTCTAGAATTTAGTCTCTTTTAAGTAAGGACGTTCTGAGATGAAGGCTCTAGAGTTGAGGCTGCGGAAGAGAAGTTAAGAGCTCTGAAGATAAGGCTCTGTAGAATGTTAGCTCTGAGAGATAAAGGCTGTCGAGAATTGAGAAGAATGTAAGATAAGGCTCGAACAAGCATTAAGGTCTGATATGTAGAATAGGCTCTAAATAAGGCTTAGAATTAAGGCTCTAGAATTTAGTTTCTAGAATAAAGTCTCTCGGATTAAGACTCTAGAATTAAGGCTCTAGAAATAAGGCTCTAGAATTAAGACTCTAGAATTAAGGCTCTAAAGTTAAGGTTTTAGAAATTGAATAGGCTCTCGAAGAAGTATAATAGTTCTAGAATAAAGGTTAAAACTCTAGATTAGCTCTAGAATTAAGGCTCTAGAATTAAGCTTAGAATTAAGGCTCCAGATTAGGCCGTACTAAGAATTTAGGTCTAGAATTAGGCTCTAGAATTAAGGCCTTCTCTAGGCTTCGAAACTACATTAATTCCGATTGTAACTTGGCGAGACCTATTAGGTCAGAATATTTCATTGAATGGTCATAGAATATTCTTATAGAATGATCACAATAGTCTTAGATATGCCTTTTTATCCTGTCCACTAAGTAATTTGGTATACTAAGTTACTTTTCGTAATTTTATGGCTGACAACAGACGATTATAAATATCAAAGGAAAGATTTGGGCGTGAAGGGGTTAAGTAGATATAATAGGAATGCGTTTTAAGTGATGCTAAGTACTCATGTTGTCCACTGGTTGTCCACTTTGTCGCTATTTTTTCAACGGTTATTTACCATGGCATGCAGGCTCACATGCATTTAAAATAATAACATTCTACATTATATACACAGTCGTGTGTGTACGTGCGTGCGTGCGTGTGTGCGTGTGTGTGTGTGGTGTGTGTGTGTGTGTTGTGTGTGTGTGTGTGTGTTGTGTGTTGTGTGTGTTTGTGTGTGTTGTGTGTGTGTGTGTGCTGTGGTGTGTGTGTTTGTGTGTTTGTGTGTGTGTGTGTGTTGGGTGTTTGTGTGTGTGTGTGTGTGCTGTGCTGTGTGTGTGTTGTGTGTGTGTACTGTATGTGTGTGTGTGTGTGTGTGTGTGTGTGTGTGTGTGTGTGTGTGTGTGTGTGTGTTGTGGTGTGGTGTGTGTGTGTGTGTGTTGTGTGTGTGCTGTGTTGTGCCTGTGTGTGTGCCTGTGTGGTTGTGTGTCGTGTGTGTGTGTGTGGTGGGGTGTGTATAGTGCCTTGTAATGGATGTGTACTGACTGTAGTGTGCATGGTGTCGGGGTGTGTCGTCCTGTGTGTAGTGCGTGGGTGTGTGTGACTGTGTACCATGTATGTGGCGCTGTCTGCGCCTCGGGGTCCGGCTGTCACCTTTCATCACAAATGCAATAACACTTTTCAAAATGGAAATAAAAAAATGTACCTGACATTCATTAAACACCGTAGCAGCGATGTAGTATAATCGTAGTTAGTACGGGGTAGTATGTGCAACGCAGTACGCAAAGACAGACTTCCTGCTAGCATTCCAGCAAGCGCTGTAAATATTGTAGTCAGAAATATGCAGAAGAGCAAAAACAGTATGAATAATTAAATGTGTACTGCGTTAAAAGCTTCGTATCAATTAGTATAATTGTGTTTTACAGCACGTTATTGTAATACAAAGTAAACTGAATAGAATACTTTTGTATGATTCTAGAATGCCGGTTCTTTTGTTGATGTCGAAAAGTTATGTGTATAATATAACTATGAAATTATCATAAAAACAACACATGCTAGAATAATACAGATAATATGATAACAAAATAATAGATAATGATCAAACAAAATACAACATCCAGAATATATAAACATTTATAGTATGGTGTATTAAGCCTTTCCCTCAGTGATGTACAACTTTGTTGTATCAAAAGTATCTATGATTTAATTCTCAAACAAAAACGACTTTTGATATGATGTTGTACAGCTTATTACAAAATATTACGTATATATGTTTTATATATTCTTTTCAGGTTTGTAATGAAGTATCTTGAATAAATACTTTGTTAATTCATCCTAGATTGAGGTGTATTTTTGTTTTGTTGGACATATGTGTAATAATTGTACTGTGAATATTTCTCTTTATATGATGGATAACAACACTAAAAAATATCAAATCACTAATAAATCATCCCAGAATATATAGCTCAGTTTATAGTTGGTGTATAGGCTTTCTGCGAGGGAATATTTATGATATGTGTCGTGGATATTCTAACCGCTTTTGAAGGGACACTTGATAAAAAATTTACAAATCAAAATTATAATGAAATATAATCTATCATCATAATTATAAAATAGTATCATCTTTCATTCATAAAATATCACCTCAATGTATATACAGGGCTCTATACTGAGGTTTGTGTTGGTGTGGGGGGAAATATTTTATGAATGTGTCGTGAGATCCTTACTGCTTCTGAGGGACACTTGAAAAAATCACAACAAAAATTAATATCAAAAATTCACACTATATATAATAAAGTCTCACCCTCATAATCTAATAATAATCTCACCCTTCATTCATTAATAATATTACTTCTTATAATTAATCTACCTTCATTCATTAATAAAATTTCACCACAAAAATATTATATTCATTAATAAAATTCCCCTCATCAAATAATAGTCTCACCCTTCATTCATTAATAATTTCACCCTTCATTCATTAATAATAATTTCACCCTTCATTCATTAATAATAATTCACCCTTCATTCATTAATAAAATCTCACCCTTCATTCATTAATAATAATTTCACCCTTCATTCATTAATAATAATTTCACCCTTCATTCATTAATAATAATTTCACCCTTCATTCATTAATAATAATTTCACCCTTCATTCATTAATAATAATTTCACCCTTCATTCATTAATAATAATTCACCCTTCATTCATTTAATTATATATTTTTCACCCATTCATTAACATTCACTTATCATATAATATTCACCATTCATTCATTAATAATAATTTCACCATTCATTCATTAATAATAATCTCACCCTTCATTCATATCATCACCACACCACTCATCCTCCACCACCACAATCATCACCCCATTACACCACCACTTCATCACCACCACCATTTACATCATCCGCAACCCACCACCACCATCATCATCTCACCATTCATTCATTCGCTCCACTTCATCGTTCATTACTTTCACGCATTCATACCTAACACTCACCTACTATGAGGAGACGCCAAAGTAGCCCTGGAAGTGTTGATGGCTGGGGTGGACGCACTGATAGCACTGCGCGGTTCCCTTTCCAAATGAATGTATATTTTGTTCGTGACACTAGCTGAGGTAACTATCAGGCTCCTCCCTTGAAGAACACTAACCTAACGTATCCAAATATGCCGCAGCCCAAGATTAACTGATTATCTAAATCTATCTATCTATTAACTGAATATTAAAGGTCTATTGATCAAGCCTTAGCCTACTCTCAATAGCGCCGTGCCAGTATATTCTCCGCAGTGACAACAATGGATCTCCAGGAACTACCTCGTGTAGGTCTCGCAGCCTTTTGTAGCTTCCATATTTGCTTAAGTTCTTATGGATCGCTGGGAGAACCTGACATTATATTTTCATGTTAATTACAGAATCAAAATTTTATGTAGCAAATACTACCAATAGAGCAAGATATTTGAATCTGCAAGAAAGCTTCTGCATCGTGGCAATATTAAACATTCAGCAAACGTCTCCTGTTGGGCAGACATGTTCAGGTATGGACGGGTGTAAATCTTTAATCTCTTCCCGCAACACTCGCTCGTGCTCACCGAAGGCTATTAAATGGCGTCTCCATCACTTGCCACAGCGGTGCAACACTGAGTAATTCAATTTGTTAGTTTTTCACACCCGTGTCAGCTGCCAGTAAGGAGGGAGGGGTAGGCCGGGAGGTAACGCGGCTGACAGCTGTGTGTGGTGTGTGATAAGCCAGGGAAGAGTCAGAGGGACGTTGTGAGTACCTATGAGGGACGGTGTGAGTATTATGAGTATGTGCTGTTGAGTATTAGTTAAGGAAGAGTCAGAGCGACAGTGTGAGTACCTATGAGGGACGGTGTGAGTATTATGAGTATGTGCTGTTGAGTATTAGTTAAGGATGAGTCAGAGGGACGTTGTGAGTACCTATGAGGGACGGTGTGAGTATTATGAGTATGTGCTGTTGAGTATTAGCTAAGGATGAGTCAGAGGGACGTTGTGAGTACCTATTAGGGATGGTGTGAGTATTATGAGTATGTGCTGTTGAGTATTAGCTAAGGATGAGTCAGAGGGACAGTGTGAGTACCTATGAGGGACGGTGTGAGTATTATGAGTATGTGCTGTTGAGTATTAGCTAAGGATGAGTCAGAGGGACAGTGTGAGTACCTATGAGGGACGGTGTGAGTATTATGAGTATGTGCTGTTGAGTATTAGTTAAGGAAGAGTCAGAGCGACAGTGTGAGTACCTATGAGGGACGGTTGAGTATTATAGTATGTGCTTTAGTATTACTAAGGATCGACCGAGGGACAGTGTGAGTACCTATGAGGACGGTGTGGTATTTGAGTATGGGTGAGTATTAGCTAAGGATGCCAGAACAGTGTGAGTACCAAGGGACGTGTGTAATTCATGAGTATGTCTGTTGAGTATTACTAAGGATAGCAGGAATGTACTACGTATACGAGGTGGCGGCCACTCATCATACTAGGCTAAAGTTCAGCAAGACTGACCATGGGGAGTTGATTTTACCTAGAGCGACTGAATTCAACTAACTTCGACCGACGGTGTTCTTGCTCGACCCCGCGAGATTAGAGTAGAGGTGCCTAAAAAAGTGTGGCTAGACATTCTGGTTACAGCGTTCTAGGGTCTCTTCACGAGCATGTAAACTTTCGTAATCATTTTCGAGGTGAAGCGGTCTTCAACACTGGTTCCAGGATTCTGTCACCACTATTAGACGCACTTCCCGGGATGTTTTTGGCCATGAGAGGTGGCACACGCTGATAACTCACACGATTCTCTCACGCGTACAACTACACGATTGACATCGGCTTAAACGTTAATTGCCTAAATAATCATCTATTCGGTGATGTTTTTGCCAGGATTAGAGTTATGTGGTTCTTATCCACACAGGAGGATGAATTTAGGTAAAATCGTTGATAAATAAGAAGGATAAGTACTGAAGTCCCGACACGACCACTAGCTGAACAAGCACTGCCAGTAGAGATGTGAGTGCCTTGGGCAGCGCGTGTTCATTGCCTGGATGTCGACTTGCTCCCCGAAACGATGCGCTGATTGACTCCGCGGTCGTTAACTTGTTACTCTCGACAAAATCATCTCTTATTTCGTGTCGTGTGTGTGGTGTGTTTGTGGTGTTTGTGTGTGTGTTGTGTCTGTGTGTGTTGTGTTTGTGTTTCTGTGTCTGTGCCATGGTTTTCTGTGTGTGTGTGTTGTGTGTGTGTGTGTGTGGTGTGTTTATACGTGTGTGTGGTTGTGTGTGGTGTGTGTGTGTCCATCATCGCGATCAATATACAGCACTCAATTATTACACGACGAGGGAAAAATATGAAAACTTGTGGTACATCAGGCCTTATATATTACTTATTTTATATGATTTATTTTTATTATACTCCATATTTTCTTATGTTCTCTATGTTCTTGTATGTTCTGATGTTCTTATACAGTGTTTAACAGTATCTGGTGTTCTTCCTCACCTCCCACCCTTCACAGCCGTCAATAGTACCAACATACCGGTCGTGCAATACATAAGAACATTGAGAACTAAGAAATAAGAAGCTACAAGAGACGTGAGACCTACACGTGGTATTCCTGTACGTAACATACCTACATCACTTCATCCCCAAGCCATGAAATTGTCTAACCTTTTAAAACTCCTATTGACTCCGCACTACTACCTGACGACTAGTCTGGATGGCTCAGTATTTCCCTCTATCCTGGTGTATACATTGGAGAACTTTAGGCTATGATTACTAAAGGTAATATTTTGTTCCCAGTTCGGTTTGTTTTATACTGATTGGAATAATACTACTTGGATCTTTAAAGGGAGTGAAGGTCTTGACGGGTGATACACCTACACTTTCTAACTTTCCTTCTAATCTCTCTCTCTCTCTCTCTTCTCTCTCTCTCCTCTCTCTCTCTCTCTCTTCTCTCTCCTCTCTCTCTCTCTTCTCTCTCTTTTACACTTCCCTTAGCATACTCTTCTCTCTCTCTCTCCTCTCTCTCTCTCTCTCTCTTTTCACTTCCCTTCTCTCTCTCTCTCTCTCTCTCTCTCTCTCTCTCTCTCTCTCTCTCTCTCTCTCTCTTCTCTCTCTCTCTCCTCTCCTCTCTTCTCCTTTACACTTCCCTTAGCATACTCTCTCTCTCTCTCTCTCCTCTCTCTCTCTCTCTCTCTCTCTCTCTTTACACTTCCCTTAGCATACTCTCTCTCTCTCTCTCTCTCCTCTCTCCTCTCTCTCTCTCTCTCTCTCTCTCTTCTCTCTCTTTACACTTCCTAGCATACTCTCTCTCTCTCTCTTCTCCTCTCTCTCTCTCTCTCTCTTTCACTTCTCCTAGCTCTCTCTCTCTCTCTCTCTCTCTCTCTCTCTCTCTCTCTCTCTCTCTCTCTCTCTCTCTCTCTTTTACACTTCCCTTAGCAACTCCTCTCTCTCTCTCTCTCTCTCTCTCTCCTCTCTTCTCTCTCTCTCTCTCTCTCTCTCTCTTCTCTTTACACTTCCCTTAGCATACTCTCTCTCTCTCTCTCTCTCTCTCTCTCTCTCTCTCTCTCTTACACTTCCCTTAGCATACGTCTCCTGCTCTCTCTTTTACACTTCCCTTAGCATACTCTCTCTCTCTCTCTCTCTCTCTCTCTCTCTCTCTCTCTCTCTCTCTCTCTCTCTCTCTCTCTCTCTCTCTCTCTCTCCCTCTCTACCCCCATTCCCCCCACACTATCCCTCATACTCTCATCACACCTCACACTTTCCTCGACAGTCTCGCCGCTGCACCCACGCGTGACGCCCCACCAAGCTGAAGGCTCACACACGCTCCCAAGGGCATGCGGCGCCACATCGCACCTAATCCTGCGCCACACCACCAAAGCCCCTTAACCCGCACACACCCTCACACCCGCACCGCCCGCCACCCGCAAAAACACAGGCTCAATGTCTTATCCCGAGTGTTATGGGTGTCTGGGAGATTTCTGTGAGGTTTATGGGAAGTTCCTGGGAGGTTTCTGGGAGTTCTTGACCTCAAACCACAATGCAAGGCAGGTTCACAGGGCTACACAGGGCAAATAGGTTCAAATATATCTTCATAGGCCTTTACCAATACCAAGAACCATAAGAATATAAGAAAATAAGGAAGCTACAAGACGCCGCGAGATATACACGAGGTAGTTCCTGGTACTTAACACTACCTATATCCACTTTTCATCCCTATCCTTGAAGTTATCTAGCCTCCTTTTAACCCCTTCACGCCCAGATCTTTCCTTTGCTATAAAAAAATCGTCTTTTGTTAGCCATAAAATTACGAATGCTAACTGAATATACCAAATTAGTTAGTGGATAAGGATACTAAACAGGTCATATCTATTAAAACATTGCTTATGTTCACTAAAAATCATATAATAGTAGCCAAATTACAATGGAAATTACGTTGTGGGTCTCAAGGGGTTAAACCTCCAAGGTGCGCAGGAGGCCGGGCAATGCAGGTGCTGAAGTGTGATAGCCAAGGATGGACGAGGGACGCCGAGGGGCTTAAGGGGATCAAGGAACAAGGCGGCGGGGGAGGCGGGGGTTTGGAAGACCTCTGTGTTGGCGTTGTAATAGTCGCCGCAGTGGTGGGAGTTTTACCGACGGCTGCTGCAACGCTAATAGTATAGTTGTGGTCTATTTTTTTTAACGAAGCGAAAATTCAATTCTATCTTAAGGTTTCATGCTTAAAATGATGCCTATGTTTACCTGATAATATGGTTAATTAGGATAAAATACAGCTGATACTTAGAAGAACGGTAGTATTCCCTTCTCCTGGCATCAAATATCAGTCAGTAAGCAGCAAGGGGGCAGGATTTTTCACCTCGATAAAAAAAATATATAGTTATGGTTATAATTACTTTCTTTCTGATTCCTAAAAGTAGTTACAGTAGTTGTAGTAGAAGTAGTTTATATTGTTTGTAATGATGTTTTCTTGTTTTTTTCTCTCGCATTCATTTTCTTCATTTATTTTTGTTAGTAGTTGTAGTTATAGTTAGTTAAAATGTGCCTTATATAATGCTCTCTCTTCTCTCTCTCTCTCTCTCTCTCTCTCCTGACACACACATACAATCATCATCATCATCATCACCAGAAGCTCTCTCTCTCTCTCTCTCTCTCTCTCTCTCTCTCTCTCTCTCTCTCTCTCTCTCTCTCTCTGACACACACATACAATCATCATCATCATCATCACCAGAAGCTCTCTCTCTCTCTCTCTCTCTCTCTCTCTCTCTCTCTCTCTCTCTCTCTCTCTCTCTCTCTCTCTCTCTCTCTCTCTCTCTCTCTCCCTACCCCCCCACAATCACACATACACACAATCATCATCATCATCATCACCAGAAGCACTGTCATCATAACTTCAACACTACTCACATGCACAAAAACACTAAGTTCAACCATGTGCATCCCAGTGAGGCGCGGAGACAAGCCGGGGTTCACTCACTATAAAAAATTATACCATTACCTGCCGCGCGAGGGAGCCTTCCTTGTCCTCATGTCTCCTCCCGGCAAGAAAAGGCGGGACTTCTTTCGGTTCTAGAGCGGATTTTCCTTGACAACCACCCGATTTGTTCCCGTTCTGTAGTAGGAAGCGAGGTTAGCTTAGTATTGGGGTGTCCTCGTTTGTCTGTACCGTGCTGAATAAAGGGGAGTTGTAAGAGGTAGTGAGAGAGACGAGAACTATAGTAGGTGTGAGGGGTAAATGCACTATAAGTAAAATACAAAGGAATTCAAAGGAAGAACAGACAGCAACAGCCCTACAGTGAGAAACGAGGCTGCCTGTGTAAATAAATATGAGTGTAGGAAAAAGTGGTTGCAGACGTTTTATAGGGAAACAAGGGGGTGAATGCACTAGACATGAGTGGAAGAAAAAGTCGTTTACATGCTCTATAGGGAAACAAGGGGGTGAATGCACTAGACATGAGTGGAAGAAAAAGTCGTTTACATGCTCTATAGGGAAACAAGGGGGTGAATGCACTAGACATGAGTGGAAGAAAAAGTCGTTTACATGCTCTATAGGGAAACAAGGCGGTGAATGCACTAGACATGAGTGTGGAAAAAGTTGTTTACATGTTCTATAGGGAAACAAGGGGGTGAATGCACTAGACATGAGTGGAAGAAAAAGTCGTTTACATGCTCTATAGGGAAACAAGGCGGTGAATGCACTAGACATGAGTGTGGAAAAAGTTGTTTACATGTTCTATAGGGAAACAAGGCGGTGAATGCACTAGACATGAGTGTGGAAAAAGTTGTTTACATGCTCTATAGGGAAACAAGGCGGTGAATGCACTAGACATGAGTGTGGAAAAAGTTGTTTACATGTTCTATAGGGAAACAAGGGGGTGAATGCACTAGACATGAGTGGAAGAAAAAGTCGTTTACATGCTCTATAGGGAAACAAGGCGGTGAATGCACTAGACATGAGTGTGGAAAAAGTTGTTTACATGTCTATAGGGAAACAAGGCGGTGAATGCACTAGACATGAGTGTGGAAAAAGTGTTTACATGCTCTATAGGGAAACAAGGGGGTGAATGCACTAGACATGAGTGGAAAAAAGTGTTTACATGTTCTATAGGGAAACAAGGGGTGAATGCACTAGACATGAGTGTGGAAGAAAAAGTCGTTTACATGTCTCTATAGGGAAACAAGGCGGTGAATGCACTAGACATGAGTGTGGAAAAAGTCGTTTACATGTCTATAGGGAAACAAGGGGGTGAATGCACTAGACATGAGTGGAAGAAAAGTCGTTTACATGCTCTATAGGGAAACAAGGGGGTGAATGCACTAGACATGAGTGGAAGAAAAAGTCGTTTACATGCTCTATAGGGAAACAAGGCGGGTGAATGCACTAGACATGAGTGGAAGAAAAAGTCGTTTACATGCTCTATAGGGAAACAAGGCGGTGAATGCACTAGACATGAGTGTGGAAAAAAGTTGTTTACATGTCTATAGGGAAACAAGGGGGTGAATGCACTAGACATGAGTGTGAAGAAAAAGTCGTTTACATGTTCTATAGGGAAACAAGGCGGTGAATGCACTAGACATGAGTGTGGAAAAAGTCGTTTACATGTTCTATAGGGAAACAAGGCGGTGAATGCACTAGACATGAGTGTGGAAAAAGTCGTTTACATGTTCTATAGGGAAACAAGGCGGTGAATGCACTAGACATGAGTGTAGAAAAAGTTGTTTACATGTTTTATAGGGAAACAAGGCGGTGAATGCACTAGACATGAGTGTGGAAAAAGTTGTTTACATGCTCTATAGGGAAACAAGGCGGTGAATGCACTAGACATGAGTGTGGAAAAAGTTGTTTACATGTTTTATAGGGAAACAAGGCGGTGAATGCACTAGACATGAGTGTGGAAAAAGTTGTTTACATGTTTTATAGGGAAACAAGGCGGTGAATGCACTAGACATGAGTGCAAGAAAAAGTCGTTTACATGTTCTATAGGGAAACAAGGCGGTGAATGCACTAGACATGAGTGTAGAAAAAGTTGTTTACATGTTTTATAGGGAAACAAGGCGGTGAATGCACTAGACATGAGTGTAGAAAAAGTTGTTTACATGTTTTATAGGGAAACAAGGCGGTGAATGCACTAGACATGAGTGTGGAAAAAGTCGTTTACATGTTCTATAGGGAAACAAGGCGGTGAATGCACTAGACATGAGTGTGGAAAAAGTCGTTTACATGTTCTATAGGGAAACAAGGGGGTGAATGCACTAGACATGAGTGTAAGAAAAAGTGTTTACATGTTCTATAGGGAAACAAGGGGTGAATGCACTAGACATGAGTGGAGAAAAAGTCGTTTACATGTTCTATAGGGAAACAAGGGGTGAATGCACTAGACATGAGTGGAAGAAAAAGTCGTTTACATGTTCTATAGGGAAACAAGGCGGTGAATGCACTAGACATGAGTGTGGAAAAAGTCGTTTACATGTTCTATAGGGAAACAAGGCGGTGAATGCACTAGACATGAGTGTGGAAAAAGTCGTTTACATGTTCTATAGGGAAACAAGGCGGTGAATGCACTAGACATGAGTGTGTGAAAAAGTGTGTTCATGTTTATAGGGAAAAAGGCGGTGAATGATAGACATGAGTGTGGGGAAAAAGTTGTTTACATGTTTGTAGGGAACAAGGGGGTGAATGATAGACTGAGTGTGGGAAAAGTGTTAAGTCTATGGGAAACAAGGCGTGTGAATGCATAGACATGAGTGTGAAAAAGTGTTTACATGTTTAGGAAACAAGGCGGTGAATGCACTAGATGAGTGTGGAAAGTGTTTAATGTGTTAGGAAAAAGGGTGTGATGCATAGACATGAGTGTGGAAAAAGTTGCTTACAGTTATAGGGAATTATATGTGGTGTGTGTGATGTGTGGTGTGTGTGTGTAGTGTTGGTGTGTTGACGGTGATGTGTGTGATGTGTGTGTGTGTGTTGGTGTGTTTAGTGTGTGTCGTGCTGTGATGTGTGTGTGTGTTGTGTTGTGTGTGTGTGTGATTGTGTGTGTGGGTACCGGTGTGGAATGTGTTTATGGGCGGGTGTGTATGCTGGTGTGTGTGTCGTGTGTTGATGAAAAAGGTAAATCTGTGTGTGTAGCGATAAAATTGTGATTGTGATAGCGAATGTGCTGTGTGCGACGCTGAAGTGAATATACAGTCTTATGTTTAGAACAGGGCTGAATCAAGACGTAAAATCGTTAATTTACCCGGATAATTGGCGATTGAAGTAATTGCCGTATCGACAGATTAACATAAGATTAATATCACCTGTCTTTACAGTGGTTATCACTAAGTATAGGATAACTATAAATCGCAGTTTTACATCTCTATAAAACGAAACTAACGTTGTTAGCCAAAATATTACGACAAACTAACTGAACTATACCAAATAGTGTCGAAAATACTATAAACATATGCTTATAGCACTAAAATCGTCTATTGGTACCCGAATTACGATGGAAATAACGTTCTGGGTCTCAAAGGGTTAAAAAATTATACACTTTTACATATCTAATTCCCACTTTGTGCTACCTACTCCAAATCGTCAACCTCTAATTCACATCAAGAGGCGAAATACTAACGTTAAGTAATATAAACTACCTCAAACTTAACATACAAAATAATAATAATAATAACTTGCAACTTAATAACATAAACTCTAGAACTGCAGGTATAAAGAGGCGGAAAAAAAATCAAAGAGACCTAATGAATAAAAAAAATACTGCCGTTAGAAGATCAATCACAAAAATTCAACAATGCTTATACCAATCCCATAAATCGTTAATGAATAAACTAACACAAACTCTCGACCTGGGCATAAAGAGGTGAAGAAAATATCAAAGGGACCTAATGAATTTAAAAAAAATACAGTCGTTACTTCTATCAATCACAAAAAAATCAACAAAACTCATCAAAATCACACAATAACACCTTAATTAACTCTTTATATTTATATTTCACACTCTCTTCAATCAACTTCAAACTAATCAACCATCCTACATAGCTTTTACAATTTTTTTCATATTTTCTGCAACATTAAATTGTCCAACGATCTGCTTTTACTTTTTACCTTTTCCAACTTTTACCTTTCCAATTCACACTTTTTGTTACTTCGAATTACCCAACCGCCCTTTAATTAAACCACCTACACCTCCATTACCTATACTCTGTTATTTTAAGAGGTGAAAAATCCAGACCCCTTACAGCTTACTGACTTGATTTCCAATTTGATGCCAGGAAAAGGGAATACTACGCTTCTTCCAAATTAAAACCATATCATCAGGTAAACATAGCCATTACTTTAAGCATGAGACCTTAAGATAGAAATGAATTTTCGCCTCAGTAAAAATAATAGACTATACATATACCGCCTTCTCGCTTCCCTACCACTCCAACACCTTGCCTTTAACACTTTCTACCCTTCCCAACTATTCTTTAATTAAACCACTACACCTACAATACCTCCCTATACCACCTTCTTGCCTCTCTACCACTCCCTCACCTTGCCTTTAACACTTCTTCCCTCCGTCTCTCAACTCACGCGACGCCTCAAACAGTCTGCGTCAAGGCGCTATTGGCCTTTGAGGTTACAAAGACGTCACCGGTGCAACACAACATAATGGTATCGGTTTGTATTTCTGCTTCAGGTACGTAATTAGGTCTATGTGTGTGTGTGTGTGTGTGTGTGTGTGTGTTGTGTGTGTGTGTTTCTGAGAGAGAGAGAGAGAGAGAGAGAGAGAGAGAGAGAGAGAGAGAGAGAGAGAGAGAGAGAGAGAGAGAGAGAGAGAGAGAGAGAGAGAGAGAGAGAGAGAGAGAGAGAGAGTTAATGATTTTAATTAATGATGAGACAAAAAATATCGGCAAGAGTGAGCAATGAACGATTTTTTATTTTTTTTATTAGGGTTAATTTAATTTAGTTTGTGGTGGTATTGTTGAGTGGTTGCATTGTCTGTGTTTGTGTCTGTGATCCTCTGTTTGTTTCTTTGCCTTGGCTCTGCAAGCACAGTGTATATTCCCCCATCAATACCAGAACCTCATGATTTCTGTACTGATTGCAAGACAGAATCTAATTCAGGCGCAGGATTTTCTCTTACACATCATTTTTTTAACTTATTTTTGTATATACCAATCTTTTCACAGCGTGCAATTGTTCCTTGTGAGTACGAATTCACAATCTTATTTCAATGTTTATTCTTTCACATCTTTCCTCGACGCACGTAATATAGAATGAAACTTTCACATGATACAAAAATAACATCTAAGTATTATTCTAGCGTTGCTTTAAAAATACTCGCTGTAACTAAAAAGACAAATTGTTGAAGGCAGGAAAGAGAAGCTCCACGCCTGTCTTAACCCTTTGAGGCCCAGAACGTCATTTCCATTGTCATTTGGGTACCATTAGATGAGTCTTAGTGAATATAAGCAATATTTTATAGATATGACCTGTTTAGTATCCTTGCCGACTAACTCATTAGGTATATTTAGTTACTTTTTGTAATTTTATGGCTCGACAACATACGAATTTTTATAGCAAAGGAAAGATCTGATAAGCGCTACGACCTATGGCGGGGTGTGATGTGATGGGTGGCTGGCACGTGTTGGGGAGTAGGAGGAGGAGGAGGAGGGAGGAGGAGGAGGAGGAGGGGTGAAGAGGAGGAGGAGGAGGAGGATTGTCTGTCTGCTGTCTTACTTTCGATTTGTCTGCCAACATCTGGGTGAGGAGGTGAGGGAGGAGGAGGAGGAGGAGGAGGAGGAGGAGGAGGAGGAGGCGGAAGAGCGAGGAGAGAGGATTGGCTGTCTGCCTGTCTACTTTCACGCTTTGTCTGCCAACATCTGGGTGAGGAGGTGCGGGAGTATGGAGGAGGAGGAGGAGGAGGAAGAGGAGGAGGAGGATTGTCTGTCTGCTGTCTTACTTTCGATTTGTCTGCCAACATCTGGGTGAGGAGGTGAGGGAGGAGGAGGAGGAGGAGGAGGAGGAGGAGGAGGAGGAGAGGCAGGAGGAGGAGGAGGAGGAGGAATACATACATAGGAATACATAGGAATAACAGACAACAGGAGACCTATTGTTCCAACGAGAGTATCTGTTTGTACTACATAATTACTAACTATCAAATACTGTAAGAGGACAGTTGAAAATGATACATGTCCTAAGAAAGATAGGAACATGGACAGTTCGTTGTGAAGAATGATAGGATATGAAATATACTAACTACAACTATCCACTATACTTAATCGAATCCGGGGACATAATTGAAATTCGCAGGGCACTACAATACCCATTTATTTACAGTGGTGTGTCAAATCTGTTTTTAAATGTAGTTATTTGTGACAACATTTGCTGGTAGTGTTCCATTCGATCACAACTCTTAACATTGAAATATTTTTTACGGAGTCTGTGATGAACGTTGACCGTTTAGTTTAAATCGTTATTTCTTGTTGTCACTTGAGAAGAAAGCTCGAGTAGGTTCTCGATTAATGACATCAAATCCTTTTTTTCGAATCTTAAAGGTTGTTTATCAAGTCCCCACGGATTCTACGATCCTTAAGGAAAAACATATTAAGTTTCCGCAGGTCTCTCTTCATAAGATGAATTTCGCAGAAGATGGAATTTGTTTGGTGCTCTTCTTTGCACGATTCATTTGGCTTGATCTTTACGAAACAAGGCCGACAGAATTGGAAACGGCATATTCTAAGTGCGGCCTACCAAAGACGTGTATAAATCGTGTCATTTACTTTCGGGCGTTTTATGTTCAAAAGTTGCGTTTAATGAGCCAACATCCAGATTATGCCTTTTTACTGGCAGCTAGGATATGAGAATGGTTTTCAGATCATTACTGATGATGACACCTAAATCGTTTCATGGCTGTACTTCAAGTTTAAACGATTTATTTTTCGCATGAAGTTATATTTGAGTTATCGTTGCCTATATGCATTACTTTAGGAGGAGTTGGAGGAGGAGGGAGAGAGAAACATGCAGAAATAGGAGTAGGAGTATACAAGTAAATAAAAGGAGTAGGAAGTGAAGTAGACGTAGAGATAGAAAGAGGAACAGGAATTAAAGAAAGAAAACACGATATAGGGGGGGGAGAGAGAGAGAGAGGAGAGTGAGAGAGGAGGTGAGAGAGAGAGGAGAGCAGATGAGAGAGAGAGATGGAGAGAGAGAGAGATGAGAGTGAGAGGAGAGAGACGAGATGGAGAGAGAGAGAGAGAAGACTACAAATCCATCACTTTCCTTCGCAAGCACGACCAATTACGAACTTCTAACACAATATTTAGTGTAGTAGTAATGTAGTCGTAGTTGTAGTGTACTATTTTAGCACAATACGTGAATTTATCACAGGCGGAACATGTAAACAAACAAACACGCCCGGCGGCTCACATCATTAAGTACACACATGAGGTACAAACGTATGGTACAACTTGATGGTACAAATATAAAACACGTTCCTTTAAAAGACCGCGAGGCGACGATAAATCCATGTAGTATGAAAGGTGGAGTTGAGACAAATGTTTACGAGACGTTGATTTAGAGATAGTGCTGAAAATAAAACATGATAAGTGGTGTTTTTAAATGAACAAAAAGGTAGAACTGTTAATAAGCGGTGTTTTTAATAACAAAAAGGGGTTTTGAGAAACTATATTAATAAGCGGGTGTTTTAAATGAACAAAAAAGGTAGCACTATTAATAAGCGGGTGTTTTAAATGAACAAAAAAGGTAGAACTATTAATAAGCGGGTGTTTTAAATGAACAAAAAAGGTAAAGGAAGATGGTGGAGGTGATGAAAATATAAACATAAATAAATGGGTGTTTTAAATGCACAAAAAAGGTACAGATAGAGATGGTAAAGATGTTGATGTTGATGTTGATGGTGGTACTAATTGTTTTGTGTTGTTAAGACTATGATTGCAACATGTTGAAAGAAAGATCCGACTGACAATTATTATGATCTTTATCTGATCAAAAATGTGAAGAAAGATGACAGATGTAGATGAGAAGTTGATAATTGATTTGTAGAATTAATAATGAGTTGTAGTAATGAAGATATAAAGAAACTCAAGGGTTTAAAATACACTTGCAATTAAATGATTGTTGAAAAATACACTTGGAACAAAAAGATTGTTGAAAAATACACTTGGAACAAGATTGTTGAAATATACACTTGGAACAAAAAGATTGTTGAAAAATACACTTGGAACAAAAAGATTGTTGAAAAATACACTTGGAACAAAAAGATTGTTGAAAAATACACGTGGAACAAAAAAAGATTGTTGAAAAATACACTTGGAACAAAAAGATTGTTGTGAAAAAAATTTACACTTGGAACAAAAAGATTGTTGAAAAATACACGTGGAACAAAAAGATTGTTGAAAAATACACTTGGAACAAAAAGATTGTTGAAAAATACACGTGGAACAAAAAGATTGTTGAAAAATACACGTGGAACAAAAAGATTGTTGAAAAATACACTTGGAATTAAAAGATTGTTGAAAAATACACTTGGAACAAAAAGATTGTTGAAAAATACACTTGGAATTAAAAGATTGTTGAAAAATTAACTTGGAACAAAAAGATTGTTGAAAAATACACTTGGAACAAAAAGATTGTTGAAAAATACACTTGGAATTAAAAGATTGTTGAAAAATACACTTGGAACAAAAAGATTGTTGAAAAATACACTTGAACAAAAAAGATTGTTGAAAAATACACTTGGAACCAAAAAGATTGTTGAAAAATACACTTGGAACAAAAGATTGTTGAAACATACACTTGGAACCAAAAAGATTGTTGGAAAAATACACTTGAACAAAAAGATTGTTTGAAAGATACACTTGAACAAAAAGATTGTTGAAAAGATTACACCTTGGAAACAAAAAGATTGTTGAAAAAATACACTTGGAACAAAAAAGATTGTTGAAAAATACACTGGAACCCAAAAAGATGTTGAAAAAATACACTTGACCACAAAAAGATTGTTGAAAAAATACACATTGAATAAAAGATTGTTGAAAAATTAACTTGGAACAAAAAGATTGTTGAAAATACACTTGGAACAAAAAGATTGTTGAAAAATACACTTGGAACAAAAAGATTGTTGAAAAATACACTTGGAACAAAAAGATTGTTGAAAAATACACTTGGAACAAAAAGATTGTTGAAAAATACACTTGGAACAAAGATTGTTGAAAGATACACGTGGAACAAAAAGATTGTTGAAAGATACACGTGGAACAAAAAGATTGTTGAAAGATACACGTGGAACAAAAAGATTGTTGAAAGATACACGTGGAACAAAAAGATTGTTGAAAGCATTTTTTCACACGTGACCCAAAAAGATTGTTGAAAGATTACACGGGACCACAAAAAGATTGTTGAAAGATACACGTGGAACAAAAAGATTGTTGAAAGATACACGTGGAACAAAAAGATTGTTGAAAGATACACGTGGAACAAAAAGATTGTTGAAAGATACACGTGGAACAAAAAGATTGTTGAAAGATACACGTGGAACAAAAAGATTGTTGAAAGATACACGTGGAACAAAAAATTGTTGAAGATTTACGACGTGGAACAAAAAGGGGTGTTGAAGATACACGGGGAAACAAAAAAGATTGTTGAAAGATTACACTTGGAACAAAAAGATTGTTGAAGATTACACTTGGAACAAAAAGATGTTGAAAAAATAACTTGGAACAAAAAGATTGTTGAAAGATACATTGGAAACAAAAAGATTGATGAAAAAACACTTGGAACAAAAAAGATTGTTGAAAAATACACTTGGAACAAAAAGATTGTTGAAAAATACACTGGAACAAAAAGATTGTTGAAAAAATACAATTGGAACAAAAAGATTGTTGAAAAAAATACAATGGAACAAAAAAGATTGTTGAAAATACACTTGGAACAAAAAGATTGGTTGAAAGAACACTTGGAACAAAAGATTGTTGAAAAATACACTTGGAAACAAAAAAGATGGGTGAAAAATACCATACGTGGTGGACAAAAGATTGTTGAAAAATACACTTGGAACAAAAACAAGATTGTTGAAAGATACAATCTGGACCAAACAAGATTGTTGAAAAATACACTTGGATACAAAAAGATTGTTGAAACTCCACCTTGGAACAAAAAGATTTGTTGAAATAATACACTTGGAACAAAAAAGAGTTGTTGAAAAAATACACTGGAAACCAAAAAAAAAAAAAAACAAAAAACGGGGCAATTTTGTTGAAAAATACACTTGCGAACAAAAAGATTGTGGAAAGATACAACGTGGAACCAAAAAAGATTGTTGAAAAATACACTTGGAACAAAAGATTGTGAAAAATACACGTGGAACAAA
>JACEEZ010010391.1:37500-72500 GCA_016584305.1 Chionoecetes opilio | reverse complement strand
AGAGAGAGGAAGGATAGAGAGGGAGGAGAGAGAGGAGAAGAGAGAGAGGGAGGAAAGAGAGAAGAGAGGGGAAAGAAGTATGAGGAGAAGGGAGAGAAAGGGAAATGAAGAGGGAGAGGAGAAGAGAAGAGAGAGAGGAAAGAAGAGAGAGAGGAGAGAGGATGAGAGAGGAGAGAGAGAGAGGAGAGAGAGAGAGAGAGAGAGAGGAGGAGAGAAGAGAGAGAGAGAGAGAAGGGACCAGATGCCTTTGTGTTACAACTGACCAGCAACATTTTTAGCAACACTAGCATGTGACCTAACTTTTCCACACACACACACACACACACACACACACACACACACACACACACACACACACACACACACACACACACACACACACGCGTAATACAATCTACACACAATATATTAGTATTTAAAACCACGAGAATATAAAACACCACCACATACACAAAAAAATGGTGTAACTGGAAAATTCAAAATTGTGATGTTTGAACAAAAAAATTCTAGGAAGAAACGGCGTACAATAATATGATGGCGTCTTCGTTAATCCATGAACAAAAGTTTCGTCTTGCTTCGACTATAACCGGCCAGCAATTCCCGCTGTAAGGAACATTTACAGATTCATTCACAGCTAACTATAACGCAACCATTGTCCGCCAACACGCGCCAGACTCTGAGAATAAATGTAAATAAACAAACTCAAAACTCAACTCCCCAAAGTCACCACCACCACCACCACCATCACCACCACCGCCGCCACCATCATCACCACCACCACCACCACCACGCCATCATCATCACCACCACCGCCATCATCACCACCACCACCACCACCATCACCACCAATGCCGCCATCACCACCACCACCACTACCGCCCTCACCATCACCACCACTTTCACCACGATCACCACCACCAAAGATGTAAAATATAACATAATCTTGCCTTCCGACGCCTCAAAAGTGACGGAGCCGATGTGGGTAAAATTTCGGAAACTATTCTCCAAACAAATTGACGCCTCGAGACGGTCCGAGAGGCGAAGAGTGCAAATTAGAAGTTTTCCCAGCTGGTACAGTGAACCCATGGCTGCCCACGCCTTCCCACGCCCCCGTAGCGGCTCTTCCACGCCCACACTCCACACCCACTTGGTAAACATATCCCACGTCCACTTTGAGTCCATACAAAGTACATTATCCGGGCCCAGGGAGCTGAAGAAACGAGGTGATTCCACTTTATAGAGACGGCGGATTTATGATGAACAGTGAAGTATCTAGATGGACCTTGCATGAGGCCATCAAGCAAGTCTGAACCTTAACCTCGAGGCGCACAAGACCCATATTGATTTATACCCTTAGAGCTGACGGGGTGGTGGTCATCCGTGTCCCGGCGGTAACCTAAGATAACCTTTGCGTCGTGGTGGCGTAAAGGCAAAAGTCGCTTGAAATTCCCTCCTGCTATGCATTGGTCAATCTCTACCTTCAAGTTGTGAACAAAATACTTGAGAGGGCGCGGTCATATCCGGAGAATGGGCTGGGGTTCTTGAGGGCTACTTCACCCAATGGACACTGGCCGCTGCGGGATGAAAGATCGGCAAGGCTTTTATTATTCCGCAGGTGTTGGTGGTGGTGGTGGTGGTGTTGGTGTTGGTATGTGGTGTTGGTGTTGGTGGTGGTGGTGGTGGTGGTAGTGGTGTTGGTGGTGTTGGTGGTGGTGGTAGTAGTGGTGGTGGTAGTAGTGGTGGTGGTGGTAGTGGTGTTGGTAGTAGTGGTGGTGGTGGTGTTGGTGGTGTTGGTGGTGTTGGTGGTATTTGTTTCCTTGTAATGTTGTATGTTGTCTCCTGAGGTCCTAAAGCCGCCAAGGAGGGAAGAGAGGAAGGATGACAGAAGGAAGAGAAGAAAACAAGGAAAGAGAAGGAAATAATCGTGCCATGAAAAGGAGTAATCGTGTATTTCATAGCCAGGAGAATATAAATGAAGGGTATTATGATGTAATACCAAATGTATGTAGAGAAGGAAGTAATAATAACAGTGATAGAACCTGCAGCAACAACAACAAGTAGTAGTAGTAGTAGTAGTAGTAGTAGTAGTAAAATAGTGGTTGTAAAAGCAAAAGTAACAGTAATACTAGTTGCAGAGGTTGTAGTGGTGGTGGTGGTGATGATGATGATGATGATGATGGTGATGATGATGATGATGATGGTGATGATGATGATATTGATGATGAGCAGAATGAATGTTCAAACCACAAAAAGCAATTTGCAAAAACAAACTTTTATACGACCCACGATCACGATGGTACTTGAAAGAGAGAGAGAGAGAGAGAGAGAGAGAGAGAGAGAGAGAGAGAGAAAGAGAGAGAGAGAGAGAGAGAGAGAGAGAGAGACCCAAAGTAACACTCAAGGCCTGCCATCAATCCACGTGCTCTGGTGTGTTTACTGGGCGGGGGGAAGGCATGAGGCGCCCAAGGTCGCCACCACCCCGCCTGCCCGTGGGTACCCTGCCCTACACGCGGCCAGTCCTTCCCTCTACACTCAGTCTACACTCTACACGGCATGGATGTAGCATACTACCTCCATGCTGCACATTCTGCTCTTTATTTCCACATATATAACAAATAGGTTTTTACTGAACGTCACTGCAGAAAAAAACACAAAAAAATGAAATATTTCTGAGCCCGACGTGGGGCTCGAACCCACGACCCCGAGATTAAGAGTCTCGTGCTCTACCGACTGAGCTAGCCAGGCATATAGTAAGCCAAAGGATAGAACAATGGACCCGTTTACTCACACCTAAAACACGGAGTATTATGAAGCTTTGGGTGCAATATAGGCTACATATCACTGTACTCATATTCTTTTTGCTGAGAAATGCACCATAAATGAAATATATGGCTTTTTTGGGGCCAAAATATCACAACACGGCGGAACGCGCTGTGATTGGTTGTGACGTAGTAAGCGCAAACTCAGATCTCGCCTGATCAGCTGATCGGCTTGTTTTGGTTCAGCAGACCGCAGTACCTATCTATGCATTCAACATGTACCAGACAAAAAGAACATATTATGCTTGTTTTGTGCTAATGTGCAAAAACACCACAATTAAAACTCCAGAGAATGTGTTCATAACTATGCCTAAAGACAAGAAAAAGAGGAAACAGTGGTGGATGTCTGCAAGGCGTGATTTCTCGATGAAGGAAAATTCATACTATTGCTGTGAAGACCATTTTGATGTATGTATGTACTTGTGCATGGATAAGTAACTTGCAAATGATATGTAGCTGTGGGGCTTTAGCTGAGCTGTGATAAGTTGCGGGAGTAGTATGTAGTATGCAAGGCTTTTGAGGTAGGGATGAGACAGGCTGGGTTTTTCATGTTAAGTATACAACACGCAGTGAGTTAGATAAAATTCTAGAGTCCTTTCCCGCCCTTATTAGAGTGTTTTTTCCTCCAGACCTTCACAGATCCCTTCAGATACCTCTAAACTGTAATTATAAAGTGGGGGGGAGATGCCCCCTTCACCCCCCTCCCCTCCTTAACGACCCCCCTGGACCCCTCAAAAATATAATATGTTTAATATTACTAATCTAACCTCACTATAACCTAACCTAACCTATTCTCACTAATAACCTCATAGCGAGACCCCCATAAAAAAATAATTACTAACCTAACCTTGTAAAATTATAGTTTTATTTTACTAACCTAACTAACCTTACTAACTTGCATTACCCCTACTACTGCAAGATGACCAGTAATCCTCCTTCAAGTGATGTAGTAGGTATTCACTGTGTTTGTGAATATGTAAGTTGTAGTTTATAAGGAAAAAAGTGGATAGACAGAGATAAGTGGCCCGTGACACCAGACAAGTGATGACTTCTGGGATCGGCATTCCTTATAGGGAGCTTAAATGAAACTGCAATGACATGTACAGCTAGACAGATAGACGAACTCATAGAGGAACAGGTAGAAATGTATGGTTAGTAAAGGTTGTAGTGGTGAATAGAGTGACGAAGGGTGTATGTTTTGCTTATGTGGGGAAAGAAAGCCATACATTTCTACCTGTTCCTCGATGAGTTCGTCTATCTGTCTAGCTTTACATGTCATTGCAGGTTCATTTAAGCTCCCTATAAGGAATGCCGATCCCAGAAGTCATTACTTGTCAGGTGTTACGGGCCACTTATCTGTCTATCCACTTTTTCCTTATAAACTACAACTTACATATTCACAAACACAGTGAATACCTACTACATCACTTGAAGGAGGATTACTGGTCATCTTGCGGTAGTAGGGGTAATGCAAGTTGGTGTATTAGTAGGTAGTACATATAGTAGCGGCCGCTTCACAGCTGTTTTGCTCTGTTGTCTTCGCTAGTGACGTCACAACATGGCGCCAGTCGTTTTAGAGCGTATAAATTTTCCTGTACTTAAATTGGCTGTATCATCAAAAATACTGTTCACATAGAAAAATCAACATCACTGCCCAACTATATGAGGCTTGAAGATGTCAAATCAATCCTTACCTCAAGTAGAGTAAACGGGTCCATTATAAACCTTATATTTACACATTATAAATTTTGAAATAATTATTATATTTATCATTATTGTATTCATTATCACTATCAGTAATTATCATCATTATGACAAACCACCTTTTGTTTTATCATTCATAGAGAAAACTGGTTCACAAATAGTGTGGTAAATGATTGGAATGGACTCAGTAGACAGGTAATTAGTGCGGAGTCATTACCTAGGGAGTTTTATAAGGAGGCTAGATAATTTCATGGATGGGGATGAAAGGTGGATGTAGGTAGTGTTAAGTAACAGGAACTACCTCGTGTAGGTCTCGCGGCCTCATGTAGCTTCCTTATTTTCTTATGTTCTTATGTTCTTATTCACGAACGCTCACTCCGTTCTTCCGCCTCCTTCCCTGCCTTGGTCGCCTCCTGACCACCACGACGGGCCAAGGGGGACGGCGGACCAAGGGACAGGAACGGCAGGAGTCGATACTAGAGTTGTCGCCGTTGTCTCGTTGCCTTTGCCGCCGCCTCCTCCCTCCTCCTCCTCCTCCTCCTCCTCCTCCACCACCACCACCACCACCACCACCACCACCACCACCACCATCACCACCACCACCACCACCTCCTCCTCCTCCTCCTCCTCATCCACCACCACCACCACCACCCACCACCACCACCTCCTCCACCTCCTCCATCTCCTTCTCCTCTTCCTCCACCCTTTAGCTTCCTTCAGGCCTTACACACTGTTGCTCAAGGGGGTTTGGCTGCACACTCTCCATCGCCAGCTCCCGAAAGTCTACCTCATCACTATAATCACACTTATTATCACGCTCATACAGTGCAAGTCAGTGTCCAGCCCAACCCGTGCGTGTCAACCATCACAGCCACATTACCAACAACACCACTACAACACTACTACAACACCTCCACCTCAACACCAACGCTACAGAACCACCACTACAACACCACCTCAACACCAACGCTACAGAACCACCACAACACCACCACTACTTCCATAACCTTTCCACCTCAACACCAACGCTACAGAACCACCACAACACCACCACTACTTCCATAACCTTTCCACCTCAACACCAACGCTACAGAACCACCACAACACCAACGCTACAGAACCACCACAACACCACCACTACTTCCATAACCTTTCCACCTCAACACCAACGCTACAGAACCACCACAACACCACCACTACTTCCATAACACTACTACAACGCCTCCACCTCAACACCAACGCTACAGAACCACCACAACACCACTATTTCCATAACATATACAACGCACTCCACTCACACCACGCTTACAGAACCACCACAAACACACATTACATAAAACACTATACAACGCAATTCACACCTAAACACCAGGATCTCACAGAACCACCACATACACCATACTTCATAACACTACTACAACGTCATCCATCAACACCAACGCTAAAAATAACCACCAAACACCCAAAACTATTTCCATAACACCATCATGACACCACCACCACCATCTCATAGCCACAACACGCACCTTCCATCAACCCCAAAGAAATTATTACAGCATCTTTAAAAATTAAACAATAATAATATATAATGATATGACAAGATAATTATAGCACACATTAAGCTTATCAGAGTTTATTTGATCACTAAATTATTTTCACAACTATCACAAACAATCTCACACAAACAGTGTATTTAATTATAGGCAAAATATATATTAAAAAAGTAATTAGATATACCTCAATGGGTTTTATCTTTCTTACCTACAAAGTGACATAGGAGAAAATGGCAGCTTTCAAGAGGCCGTGATTGGTACACGAGGTTTGTTGGTGGGTTTACTTTGACACTCCTACATACGTTAGTCCCCTGCTGAATTATCTAGCCTCTTTTAAAGGCCTAATGACTTGGCCTACTCCTATCTATGAATCCTTCCTAATCATTTCACCTATTGTGACAGTTTTTCCTTATTTTTTTGATTCAATCGCTTTTTCCAGCTTTTCACCACCTTCATATGGTATTTACGCTACGGGAATAGGAGAAAATATATTTTCGGGTCGTATAGAATACTAATATTTTTCTTTCCCTCGGCAGTTGTCTTCTGTCTCCATTTCCTCGCTCCTGTCCCTATCAACGTTGTCAGGAACAAATGTCCCGTTCAATTTTCTCCTTATGGACCGAGGATAACTATTGTTAATGAGTTTAGGTTATGAAAAATGATGACATCCGTTGGGCCGCTACAAGTCGTTGTGTGCGGTGGTGGTAGTGGTGTGCTGTGTATACATGGGGAGACATTAGTGAGGATTGAGGGGGGGGGCGACTTTTAAATTTTTTTTGGCTTTATAGTCCTAGTCCCAAAGCTGTGACATGAGTTCCCTTGGCATTCCTCTGATTACAACATCAAGCGGACACACCGAGACAGCGGGACACCGCGCCATCCTCGATAGCCAAGCCAGCACTATCACATTTTTTTTTGTTTGACTATTTTTCCAGGCACATGCAAAGGGGATTGAACTAATTAAATAAATAAAACAAAACTAGATAGATGAATGTAGATAAATGAAAAGGTCGCTTCAGCCAGTGTCGCAAACAGAAACGAGAGGGAGAATATAGTCAATGCCTGTCCACGAGTAAGGCGATGAAAGACTCTACTTTATTATACGTATAGTTTTGTGTTTCAAGATAAATAAAGATTAAAATATCGATACCGAGCGACACTACTAACACTAGCAACACTATTATGTATACCTTAGATACACACACGTGCGCCATATTATTGACTAACACAGCTTCTTGAATTATCAGTAAATCAGGGTAGAACAAGAAGTAACGGATGCAAGCTGGAAAAGCGTAATTAAAAAAATAAATAGGGAAAAACTGGTTCACAAATAGGGTGGTAGATGATTGGAATGGACTCAGTAGACAGGTAGTCAGTGCCAAATCATTAGGGAGCTTTAAAAGGAGGCTAGATAATTTCATGGATGGAGATGAAAGGTGGATGTAGGTAGTTTTAAATAACAGGAACTACCTCGTGTAGGTCTCGCGGCCTTTTGTAGCTTCCTTATTTTCTCATGTTCTTAAGTTCTGATGACATCCACCAGGTGTTGTATACGGGAACAGGTATAGAGAGGGTAGTCGCCGCACATTAAGTTGGCGAAAATGGGGCCCCTTCAATCCCCACTTCCGAACGCACGGGATTGGCTGAGGTCTTGAGTGAGAATGCCTTACTCCAAGTTCCGCCCTAAAGCCCAACACCCAACACCTCAGCCAATTCCATGCGTTCGGAAGGGGGGAGTGAGGGGGCCCTATTTTCGCCAACTAAACGTGCGGCGAGTTTTTATCTTTATATAGATACTTCGTGAGTCAGGCTCCCTTATGTCTGTCATGGCTGACTCTATATCGCTTCTTGGTTATGGCGATACGTATGTTAAGGTAGTTTAGACATATTGAAGAAAGAGTTTAGTTATGATTTGATGACTATATTCTCGCATAAACACATAAATACACATACACTCACAAATACACACACACAAACAAACAAAAATTACACACACAAAATAAAAAATTACACACAAAAAAAATTACACACAAAATAAAAATTACAAAACAAAAATAAGTTGCACACACACAAAAACAAAAAATTGCACACGCACACACAAAATCACACACACACACACACACACACTCACACACATTTCATCCACAACGTATCATATGGTCGTTTATTCAGAAGAACCAAAAAAATGCACTTCGTTACATATCTTTCAAAAGAAGAAAAGTAACATTTACTCCACATTTCAAAAAAGGATAAAAAGAAATTCCAGATAACAATTAAATCAAGTCATAAAAAAAACTCGACAAAACGTGATTACAAGAACCCATTTAATGAAACAAATAGTATCACATATGCATAAGCAGTACCATTATGTTGTAAAGTGTTTCTCTCACTCAGACATTATGAGGCACTTTCTTTAGGCTTTAAATACCTTCAATTCCATCGCTGTACCGCTTCAGTATACTGCATTTTCTCTCTCTCACACACACACACACACTTTCTCAGCTTATACTCTTCTTCTCACTCTCCTCTCCTCTCTCTCCCCTCTCTCTCTCTCTCTCTCTCTCTCTCTCTCTCTCTCACACACACACACACAACTTTCCAGTTTGTCTGTGTGCGTTTCATACATCTCTCTCTCTCTCTCTCTCTCTCTCTCTCTCTCTCTCTCTCTCTCTCTCTTCTCTCTCTCTCTCTACACACACACTTTCCAGTCTGTGTGCGTTTCATACATCTCTCTCTCTCTCTCTCTCTCTCTCTCCTTCACCATATCTCGTTCATCTCTCTCTCTCTCTCTCTCTCTCTCTCTCTCTCTCTCTCTCTCTCTCTCCTCTCCCCCTGGTTCACTATGATAAGTGTCTGTGCCTGCACTCGCTATGCAGGACAAAGCCGTCTCGTACAATTGATAATACCCATTTAAGCTGTAAATACGCTCTAATATGCCGGGGCAATGCTCTTAAGTAAATGAGTCTCCATCATCTGAGATAGGCAGGTTAGGGCGCAATGCAACGGGCGACGTGATCAACATGTCCTACACTATTTCCAAGCCCTCGACACCTTCACCTACTACTACCACTGCTACTTCTACTGCTAATGCTACTACTCCTACTGCTATTATGCTCCTTCACCTACTACTACTGCTACTTCCACTGTTAATGCTACGACTCCTATTGCTATTATGCTCCATCTGGTTAGCCACGTTCACCTACTACTACTGCTACTTCTACTATTATAATGCTACTACTTCTGCTACTATGCTCCGTCTGGTTACATTCAGTACTAATTCAGTTGTTCATTGTCATTGTTTTCATTGCTTCATTATCGCCACTGCTACTACTTACTACTACTACTACTACTACTACTACTACTACTACTACTACTACTATTCCTGCCACTCTTGTCGTGTCTTTAATGCATTTGGGTTTATGTCTCTTGCGTCAATTTTCTCGGTTGATATATTTGTCTGTATGTGCAAATGTATCCACCCTTTACATTCGCTTTTCTCTCTTCTTCTTCTTCTTCTTTTTCCCTATCCTTTCCCTTATCCATTTTGGCGTGTGTGATTGTGTGTCTGAGTCTGTTCTCATGTTTATTTTTTTGTGGCAGTCTCTCTCTCTCTCTCTCTCTCTCTCTCTCTCTCTCTCTCTCTCTCTCTCTCTCTCTCTCTCTCTCTCTCTCTCTCTCTCTCTCTCTCTCTCTCTCTCTCTCTCTCTCTCTCTCTCTCTCTCTCAGTTCTTTACCTACAGTTCAGCATCAGAAAGAAACATTTTGCTTTCATTATAGTCAATAAAAGTGGACAGAATTGCTTCTTAAAATCTGCTCTCGCTCCTAAAAACAAAACTGCAGCAGGCAAGCAACACAGTCCCGTAATTAGGGACGAAGTTACAGATAAACAACAGGAAAAAAACCAAACGAGCGATATTTCTTGCCAATCACACGAAACATTATATACATACATGCATTTATTCGTCCATTTTCAAGAATTTTTACTTTTGTTTCGTTTTTTAAGACGTCGTTTCCTAGTTATTGCTAATGAGTTCAATCTTTTCTTAACCGTCGAAGGAAGACGAGAAGGTCACCATTTTATACAGTATTTTCCTCTCTTTCATTGTCATATTGTTTCCACGTTTGATTTTAATCATTACTAACAACTTGGCAAGAACAACATGGACTATATCGCAGCCCCATTTTTTTTTCGATCAACATCTTTGTTTCCTGACTCACAATGTTAAAAAAAAGAAGAAAGAAAAAAAGAACACGTGATAATTAGCAACGTCATTCTGGTGTTTAGTATTGTTTGAATCTATTTTTATGACTAGTTAATAGACTGTCTTTGTGTGTGCATATAATGTGTTTATGTGTGTGTGTGTGTGTGTGTGTGTGTGTGTGTGTGTGTGTTGTGTGTGTGTGTGTCCCATCTGTACTCCTACATGCACCTCTATAGAGTCCACACAAAAGGGTCCAATTGCCTATATTTTCGCAATCACGCAATTGGAAGCTGGTAGTGGAGGTCACAGGCGATATCTAGCTCCTCCTCTTTTCCTCTCTCTATAGAAGCTCTTAGCCCCTTGAGGCCCAGAACGTAATTTCCACTGTAATTTGACTACCATTACACGATTTTTTAGTGAATATAAGCAATATTTTATAGATATGACCTGTTTAGTATCCGGGTCGACTAACTAATTTGGTATATTGAGTTACTTTTTGTAATTTTATGCCTAACAACATACGATTTTTATAGCAAAGGAAAAATCTGGGCGTGAAGAGGTTAAGGCCTCCGTCGCGGCCATATTCTACTGCCTCTTCTCACATCAATACCCCAAAACTGTCTCCTTAAAACTCCCTTTCTTCTACAATGTCTACACCATACAATTACACTTTCGGTAGTCTTTTCCCGTAATTCATTAATATCCTCGACAACATTTCAGACTAAGATAATCAGGTAGCATCATTTATTTATATGCCTTATTATTATCCATCAGGACTACAGGCTTTCCACCGGACTTTTTGTCACCCATTTTGTTCTCCCTCGGCCAGTTCTTTGTGATGTAAAAAAAAAAAAAAAAAAGATATAGAATCATTTATCGGTCTAACCAAAGCAGATAATACGTAAAGCAAAACATTTGAATCAAGAAAACAAAAGGTAACATGTCAGTGAAGTAACTTTAGATCATTACACAAGCCTCTGACAAAGAACTATTTATTCCTACATCGTTGTTACCTAACTGACCTCCAACTTCAACTTCCGTAACTAAATCTTCCCTGTTTGTTAGTAATAAATCTAGAATATTGTCTTCCCTAGTGTACATGTCTCCCTTCAGATACCAGACACCAGTGACAGCTATCTATAAAGTGATTGTGCAGTGTAGTAATGGTAGTGAACAAACTTAGATCATTACAAAAGCCTCTAACGAAGTACCTACTGCCTACTCTAACCTCCCTTCAGATACCAGACGCCGGTGACATCTATCTATAAAGTGTGAAATATCTATCTATAGTAATGGTAGTGGAGGCATCTGGCACGTCATGTCTATTCACCATTACCGACCCGCCTAACACCTCATTACCTCCCATTACCTCTCATTACCTGGCCTCCGGGTCGCTAAGGTGCTGTCCCATTACCGACGCCTCATTATTGGTATTCGATAATGTGTTCCTATTCACATATTATAGTTCGTTTTATGTGTTGGTTTCTGGCTGACCGTCCATCTATTTTATCATTGTTGTTTTCATTGTTGGTTTGAAAGTATGAAGTTTGTTCCTCATTCCTGTTCTTTGTATGTTTCTCAAAGGTTATTATTTCAATTCTCTCTTTTTCTCTTATAGTTCTTTTAATGCACTGGTTTCTTTTTAACCCTCCATATTTATCACCGTTGCTGATATCATTGTTGTTTTAAGTATACCGCTTCACGCACACATTTTTCCTTGGCTATAAAAAAAATGTATGTTGTTAACCATAAAATTACGAAAAGTAACTGAATATACCAAATTAGTAGTGGACAAGGATACTAAACAGGTCATATCTATAAAATATTGCTTATACTCACAAAAAAATCGTCCAATGATAGCCAAACTACAATGGAAATTAAGAAAAGTAACTGAATATACCAAATTAGTTAGTCGACAAGGATACTAAACAGGTCATATCTATAAAATATTTCTTATATTAACAAAAAAGTCGTCTAAAGATACCCAACTTACAATGAAAATTACGTTCTGGGTCTCAAGGGGATAAAAAAGAGAAGCCAAAGTGGATTTTTAAGAAATTATGAAAAAAAAGGAGCAAAAAAAAAAAAAAACATAAAATTTAAAAAAAAAAAGGGGAAGGGGTAAGGGAAGGAAAGGGGAAGAAAAAGGAGAATTTAGAAGAGAGGAGAGGAGAGGGGAGCAAAAGGAGGGGTTTTAGGAGGAGGGGAAAAAGGAGAGAGAGGGGAGAAGAGAGAGGGGAGAGAAAAGGGGAGAGAGGAGAGAGAGAGAGAAAAGGGAGAGGGAGAAAAGGAGGGGGAGAGAGAGAAAAGAAGAAGGAGGAGGAGAAAAAAAGAATGAGAGGGGAGAGAGAGAGAGAGAGAAAAGGGAGAGAGGAAGAGAGAGAGGAGAGAGAGAGAGAGAAGGATGAGAAGGAGAGAGAAGAGAAAAAGAGAGAGAGAGAGAGGGGTTGGGTTCTTATTCCGGTAATTTTTTCCCCCCCCCAAAGGGTTTTGGGTTTCTATTTCAATGTTTCTCTTTTTTTCTTTTGGCTTTAATTTTACCCCCTTTATGACCGACCCCTTTTCCCTCCCCCTCTTTTTCCTTTTTCCTCATGACTTAATTCCCCCCCCCCTTTTCCCAACCTTTCTTTTTTCTCTTCTCGGCCCCCCTATACCCAGCCAAAAATATGCCTCGGGAACCTTTTCCCCCTTTTTTTCCCTTTTTTCCCTCTCTCTTCTTTTTCCTCCCCTTTTGCTCTTTCCCTCTCTTTTTCTCTCTCTCCCCTCTCTCTCCCCTTTTCTTTTTTTTGGACTTTAAAATTGGTATCTCAAACCCATAACGAAGATGAAATCTATACTTGTTCTCTCTTTTCCTCTCTTCTCTCTCTCTCTCTCTCTCCTCCTCTTCTCTCTCTTTTCTCCTCCCTCTTCTCTCTCTCCCCCCGTCCACCCTAGTCCCCAGTTTTTCAGTTTTCAGCGTTGCAACCCCCCCCTCCTTTTTTTCTGTATCAATTTCCTTTGATGCATTTGACTCCCAATGGAACAATTGAACTATTATTTTCCTCCCATCCCCCGTTATTTTCTTGTCGGTCAAACCATTATTTTTGTTGCCTTTCGTTTGTTTGTCCTTCCCTGATTTGGGTTATTTTTTCCTTAAATTTTTTTTTTCCCCCCCCTTTCCCCTTTTTTCTCTCTTTTTCCCTTTTCTCTCTCTCTTCCCCTTTTCTCTTTTTCTTTTCTTCTCTCTCTCTCTCTCTCTCTCTCTCTCTCTCTTCTCTCTCTTCATCCCCTCCCTCTCTCACTCCCGCTCAGTGACTCCCAGGTTTTCACTCCTCCTGTCCTAAAAATTCAATTTCATTAAAACAGATTTATTTCCTTCCCCTGTTATTCTGTGTATTGCTCCAGTTTCAATTCTTTATTCAATATCCTTTCCTCTTACTCCCCTCTTCCCCCCCCCCCCCCCCCCCTTTTAACCCCCTCGGCTGATTTTTCGCAATTCCTATTTTTCTTTCCCCTTCGCTCTCAGTCCAGCATCACTCAGTCTCTGGTAACTAAATACACTGTCCTATTGGCCCCCTACACGACCCTGACATAAGTGCCGCTCTCGCATAGCTCTGACCTGAACAGAGAGGGAGAGGGGGAGGAGGAAGGGGAGGGAGAGGGGGAGGAGGAGGAAGAAGAGGGGGAAGAGGAGGAGGAGAGGGAGGAGGGGAAGGGGAAGCGGGGGGGCGAGGCATGGAAGAGTTAAGGGGAAAGTAGAAAAATAAACCCCTAAGACAAAAAAAATTTTATTTTACTTCCCCCCACCAAGCCCCCTAACAAAAATCCTCTTTTTTTTCCCCCTTTTGAGACCCTAAAAAATGAGAGGAGGGGGGGGGGGAGGGGGGGAGGAGGGAAAGGGGGGAGGAGGAGGGGGGAGGAGGAGGGGGGGGAGGAGGAGGAGGAGGAGGAGGAGGAGGAGGAGGAGGAGGAAGGAGGAGGAGGAGGAGGAGGAGGAAGACGGGGAACGAGGACTTGGAAGAGTTAATGAAATGTAGAAAACGATTTTATTTCACTGCCACCAACAGCAACATCCTCTTCTGTTCCTCCTTTTTGAGACATTTAATTTAAGCGACCCCGGGGAAGCCCCATTACTTCTTCCTCGCCTTTTTCACACCCAAAAAACCCGATCGGAAAGTAGAATTAATTATGCCCCGAGGTCGCTTGCCTCCCTTGCTTGTGCTACCTACCTACAATTCAGGTAGCGGCCCAAGGCAATCACAGGTGAGAAGATTACTCAGAATTACAAGTAGAAAGCCGACCAGGTGCATCGCAGATAGGCTTGGGGCGGGGGGGGGGGGAAAAAAGGGGGAACAAAAAAAGTTAGGCCCAAAAAAAAAAATTTAAAAAACGTCTCAAAAAGCATCTTGTGAGGAAAAAAAAGGGAAAAAAAAGATACGGAATAACAAAAAAAGAGAGGAAAAAGAGAGAGAGAGAGAGAGAGAGAGAGAGAGAGGGAGAGAGAAGGGGAGAGAGAACAAAAAAGAGAGAGGAGAAAAAGAGGGGAGAGATGGGGGGAAAAGAGAAAAGAGAGAGAGAAAAAGGGGAAAAGAGAGGGGAAAAAGAGAAAAAGGAAAAATTAAGCGTCGGTGCATTTTGGGGTTTTAATTTTAAAAACTGACTTTTTTTCCCCTGATTGAGTGCATTTTTTTTTTTTGGGGTGTGTGTGTGTGTGTGTTTGGGGTTTTGTGGGTGTGTGTGTGTGTGTGTGTGTGGGGTGTGTGTGTGTGGGGGGGTGTGTGTGTGGGTGGGTGTGGGTTGTTTTGTGTGTGTGTGTGTTTGTGTGGGTGTGTGTGGGGTTTGTGTGGGGTGTGTGTGTGTTGTGGGTTGTGTGTGTGTGTGTTTTGTGTGTGTGTGGGGTGTGTGTGTGTGTTGTGTGTGTTGTGTGTGTGTGTTTGGGGTGTGTGTGTGTGTGTGTGTGTTTTGGGGTGTGGGTGTGTGTTTTGTTGTGTGTGTGTGTGTGGTTGTGTTTTGTGGTGTGTGGTGTGTTTGTGTGTGTGTTGTGTGTGTGTGTGTGTGTGTGTGGGGTGTGTGTGTGTGTGTGGTGTGTGTGTGGGGTGTTTTTTGTGTGTGTGTTGGGGGTGTGTGTGGGTGTTTTGTGTGTGTGTGTGTGTGTTTTGTGTGTGTGTGTGTGTGTTTTGGTGGGGTGTGTGTGTGGTGTGGTGTGTGTGTGTGTGTGTGTGTGTGTGTGTGGTGTGTGTTTTTGTGGGGTGTGTGTGTGTGTGTGTGTGTGTGTGTGTGTGTGTGTGTGTGTGTGTGGTGTGTGTGTGTGTGTGTGTGTGTGTGGTGTGTGTGTGTGTGTTTTGTGTTGTGTGTTGTGTGTGTGTGTGTGGGGTGTGTGTGTGTGTGTGTGTGGGTGTGTGTGTGGTGTGTGTGTGTGGGTGTGTGTGTGTGTGTGTGTGGTGTGTGTCGGGGGTTTGTGTGTGTGTTGTGTCTGTGTGTGTGTGTGTGTTGGGTGTTGTGTTGGTATTGTGTGTTGTGTTGTGTGTGTGTGTGTGTGTGGTGTTTGTGTGTGTGTGTGGGTGGTGTGTGTGTGTGTTGTGTGTGTGTGTGGTGTGTGTGCGTGTGTGTTATTGTGTGCGTGTGTGTGTTGTTTTTGTGAGGGCTTTCAGATAAAAGATTGTAAACATCGAATCATTCCCTACCATTTTAAACATGTATTATATGTCTTGAGAACATCATATCTCGTTCTGATCTCCTCTATGAATCTCGATCAGTGCTCGTATAGCGCGCGATAAATCATCTCTCTCTCTCTCTCTCTCTATCGCGATCTCTATTACTATACTATATATTATATATATATATATATTAATATATATATATAATTAATATATATATATATATATAAATACTATATTATCTAACAGTTAGATCACGCTGCAAATTCTACCCGTCAGAGAGAGAGAGGGAAGAAAAAAAAAAATCCCTGGCATTTATCGTGAGCAAATCGAGACGCACATTCTAAACTCAAACAAGAACAGGACGAGAAACACATCAAAGAAATGGAGCATAAACTTGTATTTCCAGGAAGGTGAACAGAGTAAGTTATACATTTGAGCTACAGGTTATTTTTTCTCTCTCATTCCATTTCAGACGACCCTGTAACTACCAGACAAACAAAGCAGACGAGTGAATATCTCTCTCTCTCTCTCTCTCTCTCTCTCTCTCTCTCTCTCTCTCTCTCTCTCTCTCTCTCTCTCTCTCTCTCTCTCTCTCTCTCTCTCTCTCTCTCTCTCTCTCTCTCTCTCTCTCTCTCTCTCTCTCAGCACCGCCCCACACCACTCATCCACCCTCTACGTCCTGCGATTGGACACTTTCCCCTCCCACTCGTCTTTCCAACTCTGCAAAGCCTCCTCCTCCACCTCTCCTCTCCCTCCTCCTCTTTCCACCTCCTCTCCCTCCTCCTCTTCCTCCTCCTCCTCCTTCAAGCTCCTTCACCTCCAGGTACCCTCATTCTATTTTCTCCTTTTCATCCCTGTGATAACCTCCCTCCCTCTTCCCCTCTCTTACCCTCACTTTCCCTCTCCCTTACCCTCCATCATGACAAGTCTTTACCTCCCTATTGACCTATTATACCCATCTCCTTCCATCCCTATTTCTCTTTTACAATTATATATGTCCTTAACAACACGTGTCTCTAAATTACCTCCCTTCTCCCCTTCTTTATCCTTTCTTTCCTCTATTTTATCATCTTTATCTTCCCTTTCTTGACCTTCATTACGATTCCCTAAAAAAAAAAAACTTACATAGACAATATTAATGTGGCAAAAATAATCATGTCATGGGAATCTTGGTTAATATTTAGTTTGGTAGAAAATAGTGATCCGTTTTCCTTGCTTGCACTAAGGAGGGAAAAACCTTTGGTGCCTCGACTGTCAAACTGTCAACCATCGCGACGCTTATGCACTGAGAGACTTTGTAGAATGAAACGGAATAGAATATAGAGAAACAGAGAGAGAAACAGAGAGAGAGAGAGAGAGAGAGAGAGAGAGAGAGAGAGAGAGAGAGAGAGAGAGGAGAGAGAGGAGGAGAGATGAGAGAGATGAGAGAGAGAGAGAGACGAGAGAGAAATCAGCGAGGAGAGAGAGAGAGAGAGAGGAGGTCGAGAGAGAGGAGAGATGAGAGAGAGAGGAGAGGAGAGAGAGAGGAGAGAAGAGAGAGACGATGGAGAAGAGAGATGGGAGAGAGAGCAGAGAGAGAGAAAACAGTGAGGAAGTAAACACAGCGAGAGAGAAACACAGGCGCAGAAGAGAGAGAGAGAGAGAGAGAGAGAGAGAGAGAACAGAGAGCAGAAACACATAGAGAGAGAGAGAGATGAAAGAGTTTGACTGATGGAGAGAGAGAGAGAGAGAGAGAGAGGAGAGAGAGAGAGAGAGAGAGAGAGAGAAAGGTACATACAACACACACACACACACACACACACACACACACACACATACACGCGCGCACACACACACACGCACACACACACACACACGCACACACACACACGCACGCACACACACACACACACACCACACACACACACGCACACACACACACACCACACACACACACACACACACACACCAAGCAAATCTTGACTTAATAGGAAAAGTTGATTGAGGGGAAATTTTAGTTGATTATCAATAATATTAATAATATAATAATGATAACAATATTATTATTATAAATATAATTATTGATGAAAATATTACGTTATTATTATCATTATAAATTAAACATAACAATAATAAATAATAAATAATAATAATAATTGTTAATGATAATAGTAGAGAATTAGAGGTTGTGGTAGTAAAAGTAGTGGAATAGTAGTAGTAGTCGTAGCAGTATAGTAAAAGTAGTAGTAGTAGTAGTCGTAGCAGTATATTAAAAGTAGTGGAAGTAGTAGTAGTAGTCGTAGCAGTATATTAAAAGTAGTGGAAGTAGTAGTAGTAGTCGTAGCAGTATAGTAAAAGTAGTAATAGTAGTCGTAGCAGTATAGTAAAAGTAGTAGTAGTAGTAGTCGTAGCAGTATAGTAAAAGTAGTAGTAGTAGTAGTCGTAGCAGTATAGTAAATGTAGTAGTAGTAGTAGTCGTAGCAGTATAGTAAAAGTAGTAGTAGTAGTAGTAGTAGTCGTAGCAGTATAGTAAAAGTAGTGGAAGTAGTAGTAGTAGTCGTAGCAGTATAGTATAAGTAGTAGTAGTAGTAGTCGTAGCAGTATAGTAAAAGTAGTAGTAGTAGTAGTCGTAGCAGTATAGTAAAAGTAGTAGTAGTAGTAGTCGTAGCAGTATAGTAAAAGTAGTAGTAGTAGTCGTAGCAGTATAGTAAAAGTAGTAGTAGTAGTAGTCGTAGCAGTATAGTAAAAGTAGTAGTAGTAGTAGTCGTAGCAGTATAGTAAAAGTGAAGTAGTAGTAGTAGTAGTCGTAGCAGTATAGTAAAAGTAGTAGTAGTAGTAGTAGTCGTAGCAGTATAGTAAAAGTAGTAGTAGTAGTAGTCGTAGCAGTATAGTAAAAGTAGTAGTAGTAGTCGTTACCAGTATAGTAAAAGTAGTAGTAGTATTATGGTGGTTATGTTAGTATAGTAAAAGTAGGAGTAATGTAGTCGTAACAGTATAGTAAAAGTAGTAGTAGTAGTAGTCGTAGCAGTATAGTAAAAGTAGTAGTAGTAGTCGTAGTAGTAGTAGTATAGTAAAAGTAGTAGTAGTAGTAGTAGTAGTAGTATAGTAAAAGTAGTGGAAGTAGTAGTAGTAGTCGTAGTATAGTAAAAGTAGTAGTAGTAGTAGTAGTAGTTACAGGAACTACCACGTGTAGGCCTCGCGGCCTCTTGTAGCTTCCTTATTTTCTTATGTTCTTATGTTCTAGTAGTAGTATAGTAAAAGTAGTAGTAGTAGTCGTAGCAGTATAGTAAAAGTAGTAGTAAGTATAGTCGTTATTCTAAGTTTTTGTTAGTGATTAGGGTGGGTTGTATCTTTAGTAGTTATATTAGTATGAGTCATTAGTTAGTAGTATCAGTTTATCCTATTTTTTAGCCTATTGAGTTTGTTATATAGTAATAATTTTAATATAAGAATTATGTAATAGTATATCTAGAGTAGTAAATTTAGTTAGTTAAGTTGTGTTTATTAGTTAGTTTTGATGTAGTAGTTAGTCTATGAAAGTTAAGTTAGTTAGTAGTTAGATTAAGTATATTATATATCTAGAGTCACTTCCCATAGATGGTATATTTTTCCAACCCTTTAAGCTTTATCTAGTAGACTTATCGACATACACCTTTCTTGTTTTTTTCAGTTCTTCCAGTTAGAGTATAGTAGTTAGTAGTCTCAGTAAATAGTAGTTGGTAGTTATTAATTTTTCTTTATAAGAGTAGTATAGTAAAAGTAGTAGTAGTAGTAGTAGTAGTAGTAGTAGTAGTAGTATAGTAAAAGTAGTAGTAGTCGTACCAGAATAGTAAAAGTAGTAGTAGTAGTAGTCGTAGCAGTACAGTAAAAGTAGTAGTAGTAGTCGTAGTAGTAGTATAGTAAAAGTAGTAGTAGTAGTAGTAGTCGTAGCAGTATAGTAAAAGTAGTAGTAGTAGTCGTAGTAGCAGTATAGTAAAAGTAGTAGTAGTAGTAGTAGTAGTAGTAGTAGTAGTAGTAGTAGTTGTAGCAGTAGTAGTTGTAGTTAGTAGCAGTCAGTAGTAGAAAGTAGTAGTAAGAGCAGTAGTAGTAGTAGTAGAGTAGTAGTAGTAGTAGTATTAGTAGTAGTAGTAGTAGAAGTAGTAGTAATAGCAGGAGTATGTTAGTAGTTAGTAGTAGTAGTAGTAGTAGTAGAAGTAGTTTTAGTAGTTAGTAAAATGAAGGCCCGTAGTAGTAGAAGCAGTTAGTATTAGTAGAGTAGAGTAGTAGGAGCTAAGTAGTAGTAGTAGTAGAGTAGTAGTTAGTAGTAGTAGCAGTGAGTAGTAGTAGTAGAGTAGTAGTAGTGAGTAGGAGTAGTAAGAAGTAGTAGTAGTAGTAGTAGGTAGTAGTAGTAAAGAAGCCGTAGTCGTAGAAAGCAGTAGTTGTAGTAGTGAGTAGTAAGTAGTAGTAGTAGTAGTAGTAGTAGTAGAAGTAGTAGTAGTAAGTAGAAGTAGTAGTAGTAGCCATAGTAGTAGTAGTAGTAGTAGTGTAGTTAGTAGTAGTAGTAGTAGTAGTAGTAGTAGTAGAGTAGTAGTAGTAGCAGAAGTAGAGTAGTAGTAGTAGTAGTAGTAGTAGTAGTAGAAAGCTAGTAGTAGTAGTGTAGTAGTAGTCGTAGTAGGAGTAGTAGTAGTAGTAGAAAGAAGTTAGTATTAGTTAGTGTATGTCGTAAGTAGTAGTAGGTAAAAGAAGCCCGTAGTAGTAGAAGCTTAGGAGTAGTTAGTAGTAGTAGTAGTAAGTAGTAGTAGTAGTAGTAGTAGAAGTGAGTAGGAGTAGCAGAAGTAGTAGTAGTAGCAGTAGCGTAGTAGTTTTTAGTAGTAGTAGTAGTTAGTAGTAGTAGTAGAGAAAGTTAGTGAGTCGTTAGTAGTAGAGTAGTAGAATAGTGTAGTAGTAGTAGTAGTAGTAGTAGTAGTAGTAGTAGTAGTAGTAGTAGTAGTAGTAGTAGTAGTAGTAGTAGTAGTAGAAGAGTAGTAGTAGTAGTAGTAGTAGTAGAAGAAGTAGTAGTAGTAGTAGTAGTAGTAGTAGTAGTAGTAAAAGAAGCCGTAGTAGTAGAAGCAGTAGTAGTAGTAGTAGTAAAAGCAGAAGCTGTAAACTGTATCACCTACTACCTGTCCAATCCATATTCCATTTCAGGTAATAAGATGCTCGACTTATTCAATAGTAAAACTAACTAACCTAACCTAACCTAACCTAGCCTAGACTAAAAACTAACACTAGAATAGAATAGACTAACTAAATAAATGATGTCAAATAAAGTACAGAAGTTCAATGAATTTTCACGCTTCATAAGTTGTTGTTTTTTAAGTGAGAATTGAGCGTGTTTGTTTTGTTATGTAATATTCTGTTACTACATATCTATCCCACTATGAGGAAACCATGTCATTCTTTGTCCGTTTGTCTCTCTCTCTCTCTCTCTCTCTCTCTCTCTCTCTCTCTCTCTCTCTCTCTCTCTCTCTCTCTCTCCTCTCTCTCTCTCTCTCTCGTACGACTAATCATTTTACCTTTCTTTCTGCTCTCCCTCCGCATGTCGTCTCACAACTCACTAATCACCTCTGCTCTCTCTCCTCTCTCTCTCTCGTCTCTCTCATCTCTCTCAGACTCTTTTTCTCCTCTCTCTCTCTCTCTCTCTCTCTCTCTCTCTCTCTCTCTCTCTCTCTCTCTCTCTCTCTCTCTCTCTCTCTCTCTCATCACTCTCCCTTTCTCCTGCCTTTCCTGTTGTCTGTCTTAAATTCATTCTCACATCCTCCTCCTTTTCTTCCCCCTCCTCCTCCTCCTGCACCTCCTCTTCCTCCTCCATCTGCACCTCCTCCTCTTCCTCTTCCTTCCTCCCCCCAAGTAGTCAGCGGGTCTTTCATTATATTCCAGGCACAATGAGGCATCCCCCGGACTGTGTTTTGACAGGGTATCCTTAATGTGGTATAAATGAGACCCCCAACCATGCAACTAACACTGGGGAACAATTTTTGTTGAGTTAGGTGAACAATTGTTATTACGAATTTTGGGTGTCTGAAATCCAAACTGATCTCAGTTTTTCTCATCACGTCAAGTTTTGAAGTAGGAGGATTTTCGTTTTTCTAAAACAATATGAAAAAAATACTGTACATAACAGTAAACAGTGCTATTTTATAAAAAGTTGCAATGTTAACATTACAATGAAAAATGGAAAGAAAAGGCATGAATAGAAGTTTATTTAACATTACTCATGTTTTTAGAAAGGATTAAGGCTATAATTGGTGTGCAGGTAAGTAAAAATTTACGTTTGTAGCTTTTGTCTGGAGTGTTCAACTTGAGGACGCTATCGCTGTTTGGATGATCAACAATAGTCAGCCATCATTATGCACATCACCATTACCCTGGGAACGTTCTACATAACCTCAAATCTTGGTGAAATCGTTCACCTTGCTCGCGTAGCAGCACCAAGATTTTCCGGAAAGTTGGCAGGATGGCTATGCAAAAAATGTACTTTAATTAATCATTTGCAACCAAAAGGTGGGGGGGCGGGGCTTTGTAGCCTCTCCATATAGTTTCTGAACAATTTCTGATGTAATTACTGACGTGTATTTCCAAGAAAGTTCTTGACGACGCTACTTTGAATGATAGCCAAGCTTCTTTTCAAGGATCTACATAGTACCCGTTGAAAATGTTCCATCTTTTGATGAGCGTGTCGAATTTGTGGACCATCAAACACACGGCTTGAATTTTCAATTGACAGCCAGGAATTGCCAAGATGATGTACTTCACACAGTGCCATCAGTTGACAATGCTTTTCAAATTGTTTCCATGAGACTTAGTTTTATGTGAAGAGGTGGGAATATTATTTTTTCCTGTCAACAATGGCTCATGTACATTGTTAGGATCTCCAGGTTTCAAGTATAGATCTTCGGAGGCCAATTCGTCTGAACCCAATGATTCTCTCAAGCTGGCGACCCACATACAGAGAAGGAAAGCCAGGGATATTGTGTAAACGTTGTTGGACCAAGAAGGAAGGACCACCATTTTAAGGTCAACCAGTTGAATCCAATTGTGTTTGTCATATTGCATAAACTCAATGACCTCTTTACATCTCCATATTCTTCACGAAGACAGACCGAATGCCCAATAGGGCTGCGCCCCAAACAAAATGACAAAAACAAAAAAAAGTATGTTACGACAGCTCACAAGTGTAATTTGGGCTTTATCTGGAGGGTAATAAGCTGTGGAGAAAAAAACTGACGTGTAGAAAAAAAAAATGACTACAGATTGGAATCAGCATGCAATTTAGTCTCATAAGCTCCAGAAAATCTAACCAATAATTTTTTTTCTTCAATTGTTCCCAGTGTAATGGGTCGCATTACAGTCGGCAGCTTTCTAGATAGACAAGCTCATTGTTAGCTGCGGCCCAACATGCAATTGCCGCATTACTATGATTGTTGTCTCCCCGCTATCAAATTCCTTTTATCACAAGACACGTGTATGAATAATAACTAAAATCATGGGACATCATTTTGTTTGTTCGCTCAACGCACCTCTTTTTTTTGTTTGTGTGTGTGTGTGTTTTTGCTTCCCCTGCCCCTCTCGATGCGCTCATTTTAGGCCCAAATCGCCTTGTTTCAGCCCAGATTCCCAGGACGCGGGGAATTATAATCCTGATGGTGATTATTGTTAGAGTAAGATACAAATGGACCCGACCCACATTTCCAGGGTACCCTTTCTCTCCTCATCCCTCTCTTCTGTCTCTCATCTCATCTCTCTCTCTCCTCTCTCTCTCTCTTTCTCTCTCTCTCTTTCTCTCTCCTGCCCCGTCAGGGTTGGCAAGGTTGGTAGAGACGTGAGTTCGCAATGGGCAGGCGTCCTGTGGCATTCGGTTCAGGGTTCGAAAAGTTCCGTCCATAGTTCAGTGATGACGTGGCGGCGCTTTGTATAGTCAATAACCTTGTAGTTGGTACTTGCAAAGTGTCTAGATAGGATGAAAATCTTATCTTATCTTATCTCTCTCTCTCTCTCTCTCTCTCTCGCTCTCCCTTCCCCTACCGGCCTCCCTGCCTCCCCCGCCCTGTGAGTGGCAGGGGAAGGGTGCCGTGGCAGCGAGGGAGGGCGAGGAAGGGAAACGAAAATGGCAAGGATGAAAATGAAAAAGTGGATGGGACAGAATTAATGATGAAAATATATATATATATATATATATATATATATATAGAGAGAGAGAGAGTAGGAGAGAGGACGGAGAGCGAGAGCGAAAGAGAGGAGGAGAGAGAGATCGGAGGAGGAGAGAGAGAGCGAGAGACCGGAGAGGATGGAAGAGGGGGGGAGGCGAGAGAGAGAGAGAAGAGAGAGAGACGAGAGTAGAGAGAGGAGAGCAGGAGAAGAAAGCGAGGGACGAAGCGAAGAGAGGGAAAGAGGAAGGAGGGAGAGAGGAGGAGGAGAGGAAGACGGGAGCAGAGGAGAGAGTGAGAGAGAGAGAAGAGAGAAGAATGAGCAGAGAAGAGGATGAGAGAGAGAGACACACCTTACCGATGACAGAGAGAGAGAGAGAGCTAACATGAAAAAAAGGGATAAATGCCGTTTGAAAAAAAAGTAGAAAATAAATTGAGGAATTGATCTACATTTTATAAAAGGACGAGAGATAGAGATAGATAGATAAATAGAGAGATAGAGAGTTAGAGACAAAAAGAAAAAAACAGCAATTAACCTCTCCCTCTCTCTCTCTCTCTCTTTCTCTCACCAGGTCGCGTCGGGGTAATCAAATGAGATTGTCTTGATAATCCAATAACATATGATTACTTTAGTGATTAATGTATCTCCTGCCTGGAGCCACGCCGGGTAAACACTGCTCGCCGGCTAGGATATGTTTGTCGCCTTGGTGCAGTTTATCCCAGGCATTCCTTTCCCTCTGTCCCTCCCACCTGTCGTAAGGGTGGTAGCATGGGTGGTGGTGTCCTGATTAGTAAGAGAGACCAGAAGTAGTAGTAGTAGTAGTGGTGGTGGTGGTGGTGGTGGTGGTGGTGGTGGTGGTAGTAGTAGTAGTAGTAGTAGTAGTAGTAGTAGTAGTAGTAGTAGTAGTAGTAGTAGTAGTTGTTGTTGTTGTTGTTGTTGTTGTTGTTGTTGTTGTTGTTGGTTGTGTAGTAGGAGTAGTAGTAGTAGTAGTAGTAGTAGTAGTAGTAGTAGTAGTAGTAGTAGTAGTAGTAGTAGTAGTAGTAGTAGTAGTAGTAGTAGTAGTAGTAGTAGTAAGGGAAGGGAGGAGAGGGCAGTGAGGCATGGGAATAAGCAAAAGGAAGGAAATTTATGCGTATCAACAAATAAAATCACATCCAAAAGGGAATATTGTTTTCGGCGTCTGCTAGGTTTCCTGATAAAAAAAAATTCAAAAAAAGTGTCAAATTTCAGTCTGCAAGAAAGAAAGCAGTCAAATCACGACCCGAATGAATCACGTAGCCACATATCAAATTGGTAAATAAATATACGCCTGATTGAATCTATAAAGTTTGTCAGGGAAGTTAAGGAATTACCACTCGCATACATAATATTACGCACATTGACACCATGTAGCTATTTTGGACTGCCGGAGTTTAAAGTTGAAGAGTGACTTGTAAACACACACACACACACATACACACACACACACACACACACACACACACACAAATAGATAGGCAAATACAATGATCTCGTACAGTACATGGATGATTATACAATAGGTGTTGAGAATAAATATGACAATAGCAAGGGTGGTAATGGTAGTAGCATTATTATTATAGTGGTGGTAGAAGTCGAATTAATAGTAATAGTAGTAGCAGTAGTAGAGGTAGTTGTAAAAGAAGTAGTAGTAGTAGTAGTAGTAGTAGTAGTAGTAGTAGTAGTAGTAGTAATAACAATAGTAACAAAATGTCAATAACAATAATGATAGATATTTATTATCATTACTATTTTTAATTATTATTATTATCTTTGTCATAAAACTGAATCACAAATTACGTGACAAATAAATCAACGAGAGAGAGAGACAGAGAGAGAGAGAGAGAGAGAGAGAGAGAGAGAGAGAGAGAGAGAGAGAGAGAGAGAGAAGAGAGGAGAGGAGACAGGAGAAGGAACGAGGAGAGCGGAGAGAGAAGAGAGATGAAGAGAGAGAGAGAAGACACACAGACAAACAGATGAGAGAGAGAGAGAAGAACAGAGGACGAGGAGAGATGGAGAGGGAGAGAAAAAAAGAGACGAAGATGGACGAGAGATGAGAGAGAGAGAGAGAGAGAGAGAGAGACCGCGACGGATCATTTCTAGGTTAATGAGACAATGCCATTAGCGCCCCGCGAGGAGACGAGTATTACGAAGGTCACTTGCTGTTTCTATTCCTGGGGCTACATTCAGAGAGGCTTACTTCCGGTCTGCACGACCTAGCGACTTCCAACAGCTGTTCTGGGCGACTTTTGGCATTCTGCAGGCACATTTATGACGTAGTAAAGGACGTTTAGCTGTCAAAATCACACAACGCATCCGTGCAAGTGTAGAAAGAACGCAATATACATCAAAATACCATAAATAGAGTATATAGATGTTTTATGACTCAAGAACGAACAGGGCAAGTCTGACAAATGAAATTAGGCCATATACAATGCCATCCGCTCGTAATGAGTTTGTTATGGGGGTGATGGGCGAGTGGCGGAATGTGCGCATACCACCAGGAACTCAACACCCATACACACCACGACACAGCTCCGCGAACCGAAACCGGTACATATAATAAATTTATTCCTTCTCCTTCTCCTTCTCCTCACTAGCCTTTTCTTGTAGCAGTTTGGGTGGTATTGTTGTAGGTTGCAGCAGTGATAGTGGTAGTGGTGGCAGCAGTAATAATAAGATAAACCGTGGTAACACACATTTTCAGCGTGTTATGGAGTGGTCTTCGTACCAAGACGGATGCTTGGACGACAAAAACAGGGCTTATATTTATTACTGTGATTCTGCTGCTGCGTATTGCTGCTGCTGCTACTGCACTGCTGCCGCTGCTGTGGGAAGGGGTTGGGAGGAGAAGAGGGGGAGGAGAAGGAGAGGGAGAAGTAGGAGGGGATGAGGAGGAAGAGGAGGAGGAGGAAGAAGACCTTTCTTTATAGCAGTTGGTGGTGGTTGTTGGAGTGTGCAGTGGTGATGGTTAAGTGGTCGGTGGCAAGGCAGTAATAAAAATAAGCCGTTGGTGTAACAAAGCATTTCAGCACAGTGTTTATTGGAGTGGTCTTCGTACTATATAAGACGATGCTGGACGACAAAAACACCGCTTATATTTTATTGCTGTGCTATTGCTAACAACTGCTGCGGGCTGCATAAGAAAAGGTTAGGAGGAGGAGAGGAGGAGAGAAGCTAGGGGTGGAGGAGGAGGAGGAGGGAGAAGGCGGGAGCATTTGGTGTGGATGATGAATTTGTTTATTAAACACAGCTGAGAAGCGTGGAAGCCTTGGATTGGCTGAAAGCTTTTTGAGAAAAATACTACGTGATCGCTGTTGCGCGGCGTGATGTAAGTGTACTCGCTCAGCCAATCAGCTATCGAAGCCCATAGTGACACCGTAGCGCCACTCCCATATCTCGTACCAGAATCCCCGCGACTTCCGGGTTGTACAAATAGAGGAAGTTAGTTAAGCTAAACACCGCGCCCTTTAACTCTTTCTGAATGTCTGCCCTGGGCCTCAGCCTTGACTTCCTTCCTTTAGTCACCCTCACTTGGCCGCGCGCTGCCCGCATTCCTGTTTTCTTTCAAAGCTCATTTGATTTTAATGTGATTTTTTTTTTTTTTGCTTACTTTTCTTTGTTTCTTCCTTTTACGTTTTTGTTCCAATTCCTTTCATTATTGTTCTGTTTACTATTATTCCTCTCTCCGTTGTCACTTCAGTAGCGTTGTTCTCTTTCGCTTTTTGTCATTTCATTGACGGAATTTCATCGTTGAATCATTTTTCTAATTCCAATTATTTCTTACAATCCAAATGTTTGTCATACTTTTTGCCCATAACTTTGCTTCCTTCAACGCGTTCTTACATTCTGGTCTGTTTGTTAATTGATTGCAATAAACATCACTATGTATTCACCCATGCACGATCTTACCCAGGCGAGGTAGACTCGTGATCGCAAGCTGTACCCTCCGGGAAAGAGCTTGAAACTCGTGGTGACCGATCATTGGGAAATGCTGGGACTTCGCACGCCACACACATCTATTCCCCTTGTTTAAGGAGGGCAGTAACCGCCCACATTTGTCAGTGAAAAATCCCCGTAAGCGAGCAGGGATAGAACTCATGACCACGGAATGGCCTGACTCGCGCGCTGTGTGTGTGTGTGTGTGTGTGTGTGTGTGTGTGTGTGTGTGTGTGTGTGTGTGTGTGTGTGTGTGTGTGTGTGTGTGTGTGTGTGTGTGTGTGTGTGTGTGTGTGTGTGTGTTATCGTGCCTTTAGTCGCATACGCGCTTATACTAGTACATACAAATGCTTTTTGAGCCTCGACAATTTCCTTTTTTTTCAGCTCCATTAAAAAATAAAATGGCGAACAAAACACACTTAGTACATAGCCTGCATTAACAATTCGTGCGTGCATCACACACACACACACACACACACACACACACACACCACACACACACACACAGACCTGCCTACCCTACATGGCTCAGTAGTCTACGGGAGTTTGATCATTCTATCTATGGCCACGCGTTCGATCCCAGCTTGCTTCCAAGGATTTTTCACTGAAAAATGCGGGCGGTTACTTACTCTCTTGAGCAAGGTATACGGTATGTGAGGTATGATACGTCCCAGCATTATTCAAAGATCAGTCGCTATGAGCTCTAAGCTCTCTCAGGGTGGGTAAAGGCTGGAGATCACAAGTCCAGCTCGCGTGGGCAGAATGATACAGAATGATGCTTGCCACGCCGGAAGACCGAGGGTGAATGATACACACACACACACACACACACTCACAACGTTCTGCTGCTGCTAAGTCTGTACTCAATTCTTCGTCAGGATTATAATTTTTGTTTATCCAAGGAGTAAAATCCCTATTTTGTGGTGGGAATATGTTGTTGATAACATGAATAGTTCACGTGAGCGAGGGAGCTTTTTTCAGCAAATTGAGGGGACCAAACGTCTAGTGCGGCGTGGAAATCCATTACTGGAAAACCTATGCGTCAATGAGGCGGAGGCTGGGCTCTGTGCCGCTTTGTTCATAAAATCACAAATGTACCAATGAGTATTAACTGTTCTCGCTCTCATCTCATTCACATTACTTCATCAGCGTAGCAAAGCATTGTGTGCGGGTGGCAATAATCTATCACTACATGGCTGCAAATTATTCGTTAAGCTTTTACTTTTCATAGTGTACTAGGCACTCAGTGAACTTGCATCCTAAAGAACACAACACATTAGCTAATCAATAATCACGTTCTAGGCTAACAAATTAACCTGATTCAATAACTTTTCACAGAACAGGTCCGTCATTAATTAATAAATAATTTATATCATTCCCAACCTATGATCTTTTGGGTATTATTGGAGCATCTGTCCCTTTAAATTTGATGTTCTTATTCATCGGGGTGGGGGGAGGGGGGTTACGCTATAGCATTACAGTCACAAATTTATGATTTTCGAGAACCCACTAACCCCCTCTGTTTGGGGGTTAGGATATATTAGTAACCGCTGGAGAGGGGGTCAAGGGAGGGGGGTGCAGTTTTCCCTTGGATAGGTAGTAGATAAAGCATTAATATAAACGATAATAGATCAATAGATAGTAGATAGATAGATAGATAGATAGATAGATAGATAAAACCATTAACATAAACGATAATAGATCAATAGATAGTAGATAGATAGATAGATAGATAGATAGATAGATAGATAGATAGATAGATAGATAGATAAACCATTAACATAAACGATAATAGATCAATAGATAGTAGATAGATAGATAGATAGATGATAGATAGATGAAGCATTAATATAAACGATAATAGATCAATAGATAGTAGATAGATAGATAGATAGATAGATAGATAGATGTAGATAGATGAAGCATTAATATAAACGATAATAGATCAATAGATAGTAGATAGATAGATAGATAGATAGATAGATAGATGATAGATAGATAGATAGATGATAGATATATAGATAGATGATAGATAGATGAAGCATTAATATAAACGATAAACCATTGGAGGTGGTGCAGGGGAAGTAGCCCAAATAGCATTGGTAACACTGCAGAGTGACTTGTGGCGTCTTAAAACACATTTAATGCATGGTACATTTCTCTACAGTACCTGATATTTTGCGACGGAAATGTTGTAGAGTGACACCCCCCCCCCTTCCCCACTAATTTACTAGGTACTTATGTGTGTTCAAACGGGCGCCTGACTATCTCCAGCAGCGGGTGAGCGTAGCCAGTCAGTACATCAGACTTGCTATCAGACATGGATACCTCATACCTCTGAGTAGGCCCAGTAGTATACTACTGGGCCTACTCAGAGGTATGTCTGGGTAGTAGTATACTACTGGGCTACTGGACTACTGTAGCCCAGTAGTATACTACTGGGCTACTCTAGAGAGACTATAGTCTCCTATATAGAGAGGCTACTGAGGATCTGAGGGTCTACGTAGGGTCTCTCTATATAAAGGTACCCTACCTCTGTGCACCACTGCTCTGTGGGCTCGCGTGCTAGCTTATGTTATTAAAAAGAAGACAGGAAAAAAAATATATCGGCAATGCAGTGACTTCTCCGTAGGCAAATTTCGGGTATGGAAATGGAGTAAACTTTCAAAATCACCTGAGACTGCCCGACTGCTTTCCATACACTGTTGAACATAACAAGACCAATGATTGAACGCCAGGATACAACGAGGTGACTTTTTTTTTTTTTTTTTTACATTGGAGCCTATAGCGCCTGTAGGCTATTTTGTTGTTGTTTCTTATCTGACATGGTTTTACAGCAAGAGGCAGACAATTTTCATTATAGATGTATATCTGGCATTTCTATCCTAGTACTAATGATGTTTCACTTGCCACATGCATTCATGATCCCTATAAAGTTATGTTTATTGGATGACGTTCTCACGACGCTACTGGAGCTAAAAATTTGTCAAGAGACGGGACTGGGGAGTGGTGGGTGCTGTGACGCGTGCCACTGTCCGCGCAGCCACAGGCGCGCACTACTTGGCCCCGAGCGGTACACTTGCCGTCACCTGTGTTGCGGCCCGCGGGTACCACCACGAGTGGCCACATGGCACATGGCACATGCATGGTCACTCATCATGTGACAGGGCCTTTACGGACCAACAAGATGATTTAGAAAAGTTGTATCACTTAAAAGACATCGAAGTAAACAAAATAATAAACGACAAAGGAAATGTAAGACAAGCGGACGGCGATTAAGAAAGCTCAACAATGAATGTCACCAAGGAAGTTATTAATATTATACATGCACTAGCGTTACCAAGGTAAATTAACTCACCCTTGAAACGCAAACACCTAGACGTCGTCCTCTCCTGCCCTCTCAAACTGTAGAAAAACGCCACAAGTTGCAAGTCCACGCAGTACACGTAACCATAGAAGTACGCTTGACCACACTAAGCACATGAGACTAATGGCAGAAAATGCTGCCTCCAGGCGGTAATGCCTGGCGGCCTGGGCGGAAGGAGGCTGTGATTGGTCAGTGTCTCATCTCCTTCACTCATGATTGGCCGCTGAGTGGAGGTGCCCCCGTCTCATGATATTTTAATTATGCACACACATTATGTGAAAGAAAAGTATACACAAACATGGCATGGCACAATATGTACTAACAAATAAAGAAGACAGTATATGCATGTGTATTTTTGTCTAAGTAATGCGTTGCTTGTCAAATAACATGGACGATAATTAACTTGACCACAGATAACAAGGCTCCTCGCCTGGCCCGTCAGGTCCTCTCCATCTTTACCAACACCGCATTCACACCTCTGCAGATATCGCTGTACGTCGTTATGATTACTTGAATGTATTTATTGAAGGTTTGTAAGAGTTCAGCAGGGATCATCTATTGGCCTCACTGTCAGGTGTGTGCGCAGCCTCGTAGCAGTGTTCAAGGCCGCGCACCCCACGCTTATGCCTTTGTCGTCTCCTCAGTGAACAAACTACGCCGCACAAGTTTCTTACTCATCGTGATAAAAGCTGGAAATGTATACTTTTACGGCGGGTACAACAGCATTATTAGTTGTAAACTTTGCTAAGCGATTATTGTATAAGTATTTATTCGCTTATTATCTCAACCTTATGTGCAAAACTGCCTTGGCTTTCACAACTAATTTCATGGACTACGTACTGGGCATTCATTAGTTTAAGGTACAATGTACCGTAGATAACACTATAGTCGCCACCTGCACTAATGTCGCCAGGCGCCAAATATTACGAATTATAGCATCACTACCTATGTGTATGTGCCACTGAAGATGATACACAGTAGTTTATAATCATGACTTTAATCTACCGTTTCAGCGTTTGGTTTTATGCTGTGTCTGCAATATATACGGTTTCAAATTTCTCTACCGGTTTTTTATCGGGGACGATCAGGGGAGGACACTCGAACATAAAACACTAGATGGCGACCTTAGTTGGTCGCCATCTGGCGATATTTTTGTTATTTGTTTCATTTATAGCCATAATATATGACACAGAGGATGACACAAAATGACACAGACTCTCCAGATAGCCCCTTCTAACTTTCCTGAAATCATGGATGTAGAAATGTAAGTATTAACGCCACCACACGTCTGTAAACAGAAAAAAACGTTGTCCTGGCGACTTTAGTGTTATCTACGGTAGATAGTTCTATGGTGATTTCTGCGTCATGTCAACAAATAGATATTTACAGATACCCCACAGGCTGAAAGAACTGTAGTTTTATTTATATGAAGTATAATATAGTAAGTATAGTAAATAGAAGTATAGAATAGAAGCAAGAAGTCTAGTAAATAATCGTGGAGGTGCTGGGAAGGAGCCTGTCAGGGGAGCGTTGCGGCGTTGGTGACACTGTTCAGGAAGTAATGACGACCTTCCATAGGCTGCTTGCACGTGACGTCACAGTACCCTTCTAGCAGACAAAAGACGTAACAGGGGCGATTATGAGGAACCTCAGAGAGACTAACCGCTGTAGTATAATATGACAGTTAATTTACTAAGGCACAATCATTTTATGGAGTCATTATAGGTGTACAAACAAGCTACCCCTCCTCCTCCTCCTCCTACTCCTCCGCGTTCAAAATTTGAGGTGGAGTGGAATAGGAGGAAGGAAGGAGGAGGAAGTAAGTGCGTGTAATCCCCTATGAGTTTTTTGTTTGACGGATTGCATTAGTAGCCTACACAAGAGATATAGAGGGAAATAAAGAGAAAATAACACTTAAATGCAGAGATAAAAGACTGGCTATCCTGGCAAGAGCAGACCCACCACGCAGAGGTTACATAATATACAACTAATCTTTAACCCCTTGAGGCCCAAAACGTTATTGCCATTGTAATTTGGATACCATTAGACGATTTTTAGTGACTATAAGCAATATTTTATAGATATGACCTGTTTAGTATCCTTGTCCACTAACTAATTTGGCATACTCAGTTACTTTTCGTAATTTAATGGCTAACAACATAAGATTTTTTTTTATAGCCAAGGAAAGATCTGGACGTGCAGGGGTTAATCATAATACCATCCTGTCTAGTTGCATTTTCATCTTCATGGGGGAAAGGGTCCATGGCAGGGTTATGTGGCTCATGATGTAACAAGATGACATGATGACACAACATGATATAACAAGTATTGCGACCAGTATTATCTTTCTCATCAATAGTATGAACGTTTCTAGGCAGTGTTGATCTGTAACATCGTCAAACTTTTTACACTATTCCAGAAACACTGTTCTATAAAAATGTATGTTCCCCAGACAAGCTGCATCCCGTGGTGGCTAAGCTTGACACTTTAAAACCGGTCATACTTTAAGAACAGATATGCATTGAAGGAGTATAGAGCAGCTGGTCGCGTCAGTACATGCAAAATCATCAATCTAATCTTCTAATGCGATGAGGAAACATGTGTTTTATGAGGTAAGAAAACCTGTTACTCCATACGTAGAGAAAATTATTGTGCACAGGGCAATGACCACTCTACGAGGATATAGAAACAATTATGAATATGATTCTCTTAAGCTTGTCCTAAAGGTTATTTCAAGCTCAGTCCATCGTAATGAGACGCTGATTGTAAACAGATAACGTTCTCCAGTTTGCAAATAAATCCGAACACTCGTCTGCCATTGAGTCGTATTCTTGTTTGTGTAGCAGCAACGCTTTTAAAAGGGAATCACAGGCGAGTATATCTGAGTTACATGTAGTCCTTGAGCCAACCGGCCATATTTTGAAGTGAATGCTCCGGCGGGGGGAGTAATTCTCATTATGATTTTCCATTAGGGCAATATCTCAGGTATCAGAAAAGGTGTAATGGACATCTGAGAACGGTAGCTTGCCCGGATGGACGCCATCTTTGAAACCACCCAGCGCGAAAATGCCCATTGGTGGGTACATGTTGCACGTGTATTCGGGAATTGTCATATACTAGCTATCCCCCTGATGTGCCGGTTGACGGACATAAAATGTCGTCCAATGGTACCGTCTAAAATAAAAAATATATGAAGCATTTTTTATAGATAATTATTATAAAAATCAATATCGAAAAAAAAGCATATATTTTCAATATTTTATTATTAGACTGTACTTTTTTAGTGAAACAAACCACTGGTATGATATTCCAAAATTTATGCATTTTGCCTTACACCGTTAATACCTGTCTATAAAAATACTCAACACGTACAAACATATCATCTCACCACGAGTTACAACAAATAATGTAAAGAGCATAAAATGACTTGGCCGCCGCTGTGGCATTATATATTCTGACGATAACGCAAGTTAGGAATGGTCGTAACGGAGAGAGGATTTTAACACCATACGATATCTAATAAGCAGGCGGAAAATTGTAATAGGAATCTGCACTTTGGTGGCTATCTTGGATTCAAAATGGCCGACAATATATTAATATTCATACTAGAGTTG
>JACEEZ010010391.1:0-32500 GCA_016584305.1 Chionoecetes opilio | reverse complement strand
GCGATCCTGCTATATCCGAGACCTTAGCCAATGGCGTCGTTTGGGAACTATTAAGAATGGCTTCGCGCGAGGTAATAGTTGGTTATTAGCTTAATTAAACTAATTCGCCTGATGATACGTGTATTCCAAACGCGGTTCGATGTGTTGATTTGGCTGGCGGGGCTGCAGACTGGCTGACTGTCCACGGCGGCTGGTGAGGGAGGGAGGGAGGGAAAGTGGGTGGAAGGGATAGCCGATAGAGGGAGGAAGGATGGGAGGGAGGGAAGATGGGTGGCTATAGGTGGTAACACTGTCCAAGGAGGAAGGTGTGGGTGGCGCGGCGTGTGGGTGCTGACGAGACTACTTCTTCCTTGTTAGGAGTGATAACGAGGTGATCAGGTAGTAAAGTGGCAGAGAGAGTAATTACCTAGTAGCTTAAGATTGTTTGTTTCGTAAAATATTGCAGTTATGATTCTCCCGTGTATGTTTTCGCATAAGAGTTGTCAATATAGGTAACTGTCAATGTGGTGCAGTGATAAGAAAAATATTTTTACAATATAGTCTTTTTATGATCGGTACCGATGAGGATCCGATGTTACCGATCCGATCCGAGTACCGATGATTGTCGTCTCCGTGGTGTAGTGGCTAGCGTGCCTGGCTACGAATCTGCGGGCCCTGGTTCGAATCCGGGCCAGGGCAAGTCGGCGACCAGACAAAACAGCTGTTCTTCCTTCCTTTTGGGGTCGATAAATGGGTACCTGGGGTAACCTAGGGAAGGTAACTGTGGTAATCCGGATGTCACACCAGCCCTGTGTCCCGGGGTAACGGGTCCTCCCTCACCCACCACAGACTCTAAGGGCTAATGCCACGGAGATGAGCACCGAATGCCACGCGCAGCATAGCGTATGCTATAGCATACGCTATGCTGCGCGTGATATATATATATATATATATATATATATATATATATATATATATATATATATATATATATATATATATATATATATATATCTTTACCTTTACCTTAACGATGAGGATTAAGTTAGGCGTCAATATTGTGAAAATCGACCGTCTAAGAAGAGTTACTTATTACAGACATTTTTTAAAGAATACTGATAATGATGATAAAAGTAATAACAAATGTATTGATAATAATAATAATAATGATAATAATATTAATAATAATGATAATGATAATGATAATGATAATATCAATAACAAAAAAGATTATAATAATGATTATGATAATGATTATGATAATGATAATAACAATGATAATGATTGTACCTAACAATATAAATGATAGTGATAATAATAAGTACTAGTAGTGGTAGTAGTAGTGATAGTAGTAGTAGGTGGTAGAAGTAGTCGTAAAATCATCACAATTATCATAATTATCATTGTAATTATCATTATCATTTTTATAATATTATTCCTGTTGCTGCAGATGTTGTAGTACTAATGATCACCATTCACCACTATTACTAAAATCAATACCACAAATACAACCACCACTGCTACCACAACTATTACTACTACTGCATGGATTGGAGTCACCAAACACTACAAATATTACAAACAACTTAGTTATCTAAGTGTGTGGACAGACTACGACGAAATAAAGACATGTAAAATATTTGGATGTCAAATCATGTGTAATGATTTGTGAGGCGGAACAGTTAAGTGAGTCTGACGTGCCCTTAAGAGTCCTTGGCAAGGGCAAGGGCAAGGGCAAGGGCAAGGGCAAGGGCAAAGGCAAGGGCATAGATAAATAAAAGTGACTTCGCGCCCCACTGTGGCGACAAGCTTCAGTTTCGATCTTGTTTTGACTTAGCCTTAGTGCGAGTATTATAGTATTAGTATTATCATATGTATTAGTAGTGAGGCAGTAAGCGATAAAACTCAAATGATTACCATATATTCCTATTTCTTTTACGTTTCAGCCAACAGCGCGTGTAGGCTATTTTAACCCTATTTTTACATATGGGTTCCGATAGTTGACCAAGGAGGTTCATGTGCGGGCTGTGATGGTGACGCATGGTGACGCAGGCAGGATTTACATAGTGACGCCTGTGATGATAAGAGGCTCAAGCCGCCCACCCTTGTCCGCCGATGCACTCACCGTCGAAGATAGAGTAAATAGGCAGCATGTGGCTCATTGTCGGCTTATCGACGATTAAAGAAAGGTTTCGTTACCGGCGGGACTCGAACTCGGGACACCAAGCTAGCCATTCGCCCATCACCTCCCCAAAACCTACTACTTAAGTACTAAATTCCTACGGGTAAAACCAAATTTTTTCTCCCTCTATGTCGACATGAAAACGATGATACTAAAGTAAAAAGGCAACAAGTACAAACAAGAGGCAGGCATGGAGGCAGGTGAACAAACAAGCCCCGCAGAGGTGTGTATCAACAAACAGCTCGGCCAGCCAACCTGTTGTGCTCATTACCACGTTTTAATCAAGGTTATTAGACTTAATGCCTTGGTTAGTAATGTAATTAATTAGGTTAATGGCAAATTACCGTTTGTATCCAACCTGCTGACGGATTTAATGAGCTACAACAAGTCACTTTTACCTTCTATTTTTGGGTCAGGTCCGATTATTTCCAAACTTTCAATATTCACTCCTCACTTTTTGAGGGGATGTAAATCACGCAATACTGAAATGAAGTATAAGTCTCTTAACAGAAAAAAAAAATGAATGAATGAAATATATTATTTATATTTTCGACAATATGTAAGGCCAATAGAAAACTGTGAATATTTTTATTCCCGAGGCTCTGGCGTCCCTCACCACCCCGCCCCGCCCTCCACCTCATGACAAGGAGATCCCCGACTTTTAAACGTACACGTGTTTATTGGCGAGCATGAAAATATGAGTATAGGCTACCTAATAATCGGGAGATACGCCACGAGGCTTCAGGATAGTCTCAACTCTGCTTTCTGGTGAAATTCTGAAAGAGAATTGTAATTTAATTGTAGTGGCAGTCGAGAATTTCAGTTTGTTGATGAGGAAGGAACCGCGGCGCCGATCACAGCGACACTCTGATAGCGTCAATTAGGGTGCTGAGTGCTTCACCTCCTCCCCTCACTCCCTCTCAGACCTTACGCAGGGGGAGTAGCTAGACCTTGATCCCCTTCCGTTCCCTGCCCCCCCCAACCCCCCCTGCTAGCCACACCTTGCTGCAGGTTCCCCTAATATGGACAGGCTTCAGGCAAGAAATAAAAAATAATAATCATGAATCCGACTATGAAAACAGTGCCGGATGAACGCGGAGAGACACTCATAATTTTTCACTTATTAGTAAAAGCAGCAACGTAATTATCAACGTCATTTTTTCCCGCGTCCATTTTTGTCCTCCGCTGCGACATTGGCTCGATGATATTTCCAAACTAATTTTGTTGACCTTATCATCCCTCTGCTAATTTCCACTGGCATCCTGCATTTTTTTTTTCCAGATTCGTACATTTCACAATTAGGAGTAATCTTCTGTTTCAGGGGTTTTATTTACAATACTGAATAAAGCAATGTATGAATATTTTTTTTTCGATTGTCCTCATTTCCTTGGATACGGTCGTAAAAAGTTTCAATGCATATTATAAAGATTTTTATTCCTAATTTTCCCGTCCATGAAATTTGAATTTTGACAAATGACTGAAATATAGGCGCACTTATTTTTGTACGGCACTGTAATTCTTTCGGTACATGGCAGCAGAAAATTAATTAGCACTGAATGGACGTATATTTAATTAAAAATCTTGTTCATGTACCTTGTCCTGTCATCAACATCAATCGGCACCCACCGCCACCCAAACACCAACACCACCCACCCCGCCCACCACCATCGACCCCACCCCTCCACTTAACAACCACCACCCACCATTGATACCAACCCATCCCGCCCACCACCAAACCCAACACCCATATACCATAATCAACTAAACACCAGCTACCAACCCATCACCGCCCACCACCCACTCCTCGTTTCAGGTCCCCGACAAGTCGCATAATTAACAAATTAGGTGCAAATCGGATTACAAATAAGTGTTTCATCACTCATTGATTGGCAAGCAGGTATTTTTCGTTGACCCCTAGTGTCGCTTTCAAAGAATGTCCGTAATACATTTGAATTAATTAAGTCAGAGGGCCGACGCACGTCCCGTCCCCGGTAAAAAAGGAAAATATTATGAATAAAATAAAAACATGAGCGAAAACTTTTCAGGATGGAATCTGCTCCTCCGGCTCACTTGTATTATTTCTTTTCGCAGACGTTTCGCGCCCGGCAGTAAAATATTTCACAACGCCCTATCAACAACAATACTAGAAAAAAGAAAAAAACAAGGGTGTAACGTAAGTCAGCGATAAATATGGGAGTGAGAAAGTAAACAAAGACTCGCACTGAGCAATAACAAACCTGCCGAGGGGCGCAAGGCTCACAGAAAACGCGCCTCCCTCTCTCCCTCCCTCGACAGGGGGAGTGGACGGTGTCCAGGCATATCCCTTGCAACAAAATCAATATGGTCAGTGTTAGGGGGCAGCAGCCGCACACACCACATGGCCTCTTACAACATCCAACATCAAAAAGCATAAGAGATGTTTCTGCGCCTCCTACTTCACGAGGGGGCCGGGAGGGGACACAGGGGTGAGGCACGTGGGCTTACCTTGCTTCTCGGCGAGCAGACGCGACGGATGCTCGCTACAGCCGGGCCAGAGGAAGGGGACGAGAGGCAATAATTCAACTGGAGGTCTCTTCGAGACTCCAGAGCCGCACAGCGTCAGGTTGAGGGTGTGACGTCATCATAGGGAGCCGGTGACGTCACGGAAGTTAGGTGATTGAGGGCGGCGGCGTGGAATGTGCCGCCGACACATGGATGGGTTGCTTCATCCACCAAAGAAAGAACTGTTCCACTTTTTCCCTTTCTCTTCTCAATGGTGAAGGAACCTGTGACAGCCCTTCACGCCAAGGCACCTGCAGGCCCTCTCGAGCCTGCCAGTGGGATCACTCCGGGATTGGCATGGGATGCCACGACTCAGGGCCTGTTGCTGCAGCCACGCTGACAGCCTGACGGAGGCGCGGCTGGCGGGGTCAGCCACTAGGGGGGAGGAGTGAGGGGCCGCCGGCGGTGCTGAGGACGGCGACACCGCTTCTGGCCCACGCCCCGCCGCCGCCCTCCTGCCGCTACGCCACCGCCACCTTCAAACAGCCTCACGCCCGACGCCGCACCGCCCACACTAACCAGTTCAACTCTAGGTTAGAGACTATAAATCTTGAGACCTACTTACTGTTATTCATCTATTTAATTCTTAATTCTTCCTCCCGAACAATGAAACCAGGACAGCTAATCAGATAACGTCTTTACCCACGCCCGCGGCGTCACCAGGAGAGTTCCTCATCCCGTCAGGCTGGCCGCACCGTGCGAGGAGAAAATTTTCAAAAAGGAATCGCGCGGTGGAGATTTTAATGCAGATATTTTTGTCGAGGGAAGATGATGAGCCAGTAATCGTGTTTAGACGTAATCTGATACAATTAGCTTCCGCTTTGTTTTGAAGCTTCAAAATTGGCGTAACGTTTATCTGAAACAAAATTCCTATGTACAAGAACGTGTTTAATAGTAATTATCACAAATAATTAGATGTTACAGAGGTCGTACCATCATAGAAAACGTTTGCCATATACGTTCTCTTTGAACAACTCCTGCAGGGGAAACCCAAGTGTTGGGGTTACTTGGCTCTGCACTGATATTACCGTAATTACTTTAAAATGTCTGACCAACATTTACAAACATTGCATGTGTTTGAAGTATGATTCACTTTGGCATCATGCCTAAGTAACCTATATATCACATCTAATTTAACATCATGAGAACATATATAGAAGTTATTGCAGTATGAATTAGGGGGCGCTTCCCTGCTGCAACGTAAATATAAACACATACGCAATATATATATATATATATATATATATATATATATATATATATATATATATATATATATATATATATATATATATATATATATATTTCGAAATGTCCGGAATTTCAGCATACATAACCAATTTTTCAAAAAATTACAAAATATTAAAACTTGACGAGGGAGAAAAAGAGATGGGGGGGGGGGGGGTTTCCGGGTGGCAGCTTTCGCGACGGGAGCATCAATTACGTGTCCTGATCCTGGATTCGGTCGTAATTCTTCCTACGTGTATAAATCCTGTATCAAGTCGTTATTGCTACCCGCCGTCGCCTCACATCGCGCTAGTCTTCTTGAAGCAGCTGTTGCGGTGTTCGAAAATGTAGCGCTATACTACCTGTTTGAGGCCTTGGCGCCACATCTGCTACATGCCCCGCCCAAAACTCACAAACGAAAATGTAAATAACTGCAGATAGTATAATGCAGCAGTATGATTATAAAATACTCGTTTATATATATATATATATATATATATATATATATATATATATATATATATATATATATATATATATATATATATGCCATTCAAGCCTTTCTGTCAAAATCAATTGGTTGTGTGCCGGTTACCTGGCACGTTCGGTCTTAAACATTCACATGTGTGGGCGCACGTGCGCACGTGCGGCGTCACCCGGAGTTTGACCTGTGTGACATTGCTAGGTGTGTCGTCTCAAACCACACACCAAATTTCAACTTAGTCGGTACAGCTGTTTCTCAGCTATAGCAAGATAACGTTGTCTGACACCCCTCACGCGGCACGCGCCACGCGCCATGCTGACCCCTCACGTGAGACAAAACATGTCAACACAAATAGGGATTGAATGGGGCTTTCAGATGGCGAAGACCGCTTGTCAATCGGAAGCGGAATTCCAAAGATATAAGCTCCTGAAAAGCGTGATGGTCGGTCGGGTCGGGTCGGCCGCTTATCCCGGAAAAATCCCGTATCAGTGAGGACTCACGAGCGCTTTGCGCTCGCTCGTAACTACTACTACTACTACTATAACTACTTGTACTACTACTACTACTACTACTGCACTACTACTACTATAACTATAATAATTAAACTACTACTACTACACAATAGGTGTCTTGCACGTGACGTCACAGCTCTCGCTGTGCAGGCGAAAAACGCGGGAAATGCGAGCTGGAGGACCAACAAACTCCACTTGCCGCCCGTGTTTGCCAGCTTATGGTAATTTTCCCCTACTAAATATATGTTTATCAGTATAAAAGGTATACTGTTATCTTCGGAAATGTTTGTTCTATAATATTATCAAATAAAAAACCATAAAACACCCTAAATAACTGCCATTATGAGACACTCAAGAAATATGCGTGAACTTAATATTCTATTAAACTCTTCGTCATTTAATACTTTGCGAGAAAACTTTTTACATGGAGAATATGAATAGAAGCGGAATTTCATTAGCTTTCCATTGATATATTTCGTTTTCTGATAAATGAATTAGCAGCATGCATAAATGAGCGTTAACTATATAAATAACATCATGAAATCGGGTAATTTTTCCCGATTGATGGTGTTATTTATTTAGTTAACGCTAATTTATGCATACTGCTAATTCATTTATCAGAAAACGAAATATATCAATGAAAAGCTAATGAAATTCCGCTTCTATTCATATTCTCCATGTAAAAAGTTTTCTGGCAAAGTATTAAATGACGAAGAGTTTAATAGAATATTAAGTTCATGCATATCTCCCGTATCCAGTGAGGACTCTCGATAGCAAGGAAATTTGTCTGCTGTCATCTAAACTCCATTTACCTTTGCCTTTTTACGATGAAACTGTAGGGATTGAATGTGGCTATCAGATGGCGAATACCGCTTGTCAATCGGAAGCGGGATTCCAAAGATATAAGCTCCTGAAAAGCGTGATGGTCGGTCGGGTCGGGTCGGCCGCTTATTCCGGAAAAATCCGAGTGAGTGAGGACCCCAGGGAGCGTTTCCCGCGCCGCCCCGTAATAAAATATTTTAATATATATATTTTATAAAAAAAAAAAAAGAACAAAATTTTTTTGTCAAGTGCAAAATATAATATTTTAATTATAATATATATATAATATATATAAAATAAATATATATATATATTATATATATAAAAATTTATATATATTTTATTATATATTATAATATATATTGAATTGACAAATAAAATTGTTTTTTTTTTTAAAAATTTAATCCTTTATTTTAAATAAAACTGAATCCTTTTATTAAGAATAAAAAAACCCTCCCCCCGGAACATTCCGGGGGTTAAAAACACCTTTAAAGGGGGGCCATTGGGAAACAGGGAAAACGGCCCCTTCCAAAATTTGGGGATTTTAAAAAAATATTTTTAAATTTAAATTTTAATTTTTATTAATTTATATATATATATATATTACAAAAAAAAAATTTCCCTCGAAACCCCTTAAAAGTTAAAAAACCCGTAAAAGGGCCCCAAAGTGGGGGGGGCCCGGGGGTTTCAGGTATTTTTTTATATTTTTTTTTTAATATTTTATATTTTTATATCTATAATATTAAATCAAAAGGGTGTGTGGTGGTGTGTGTTTTTGGGGTTTTTGGGGTGTGCGAAAAGGTTTTCCGCCCCCAGTGGGCAATCCCTTTCATAGGGGCCACATTTTTTGGAAAACCAGATCGCCAGGGGAAAACTTTTAAAGGGCCCAACTTTGGGGATGACCCGATCACTTTTATTTTATTTTATTTTTTTTTAGTAGCCTTTAGGAGAATTGTAAAAAAAAAAGGGGGTTTTTGGGCGAAAAATTGAGGAAATTTTGATGAAAGGGTGAGGGGAAGGGGGTGAGTAAAATGGGTGGGGTGATGGGAAATGGGTGTGGGGTGAGGGTGAGTTTTTTGAAGGGGGGGGGTGTGGGTGGGGGGTGATGGGTTTGGGGGTGATGGGTGGGGTTTGAAGGAATAGGTGGGGGGGTGTGGTAATGGGTGAGTGAATGGGTGTGTGGGGATGGGAAAGGGTGAGTGAAGGGGTTTGGGGGTGGGGGAGGGGGTTAATGGGTGAATGAATGGGTGGGGGGGTTGATGGGTAAGGGGTAAAGTGAATGGGGTTGGGGGGGTGATGTGAAGGGGGGCGTTAATACATACATTTCTAAACCCCATGATTTCAGGAAAGTTAGAAGGGGCTATCTGGAGGTCGGGTTTTTGGTGGGCGAAGGCCCACCAATAGCCCCCCGCAGGAGGCTAGAAAAAAATTTCCCCCCCGGGAGGGGCGCCCCTTTTTGGCTAGTATTTAAAAATGTGAAAATTTTTATATATATATTATATATTTTAATATTTTTAAAAATATATTTAAATTTTATTTTTTTTTCCATATTTTTGTATAAAAAAAAAAAATTCGTAAATTTTTTTTTTTTTTTATTTTTTTTCTTTTTTTTTTTTACATTTTTTTATTTTATATTTTTTAGTTTTTTTAAAAATTTATTATATATTTTTTTTTTTGTTTAAAAATTTTTTTATCGATTTTATATTTTCATTTATTATGTTTTTTAAATGTAATATGTAATTTTTTTTATCTTTTTTTTTATTTTTTTTATTTTTTTTGGTTTTTTAAATTTTTCATATTTAATTTTTTTTTATTTTTTATTTTTATTTTTTTTTTTTAAACATTTTTTTTTTTTTTTTTATATTTTTAATTTTAAATTTTTTTTTTTTTTATTTTACTATTTTTTATAAAATTTTTTAAATTTTTTTAAATTTTTATTTTTTTTTTTATTTGTTTTTTTAATTTTGTTTTTTTGCTGACAAAAATTGAAAAAAATTTAAAATTCTAAAAATATAAATATTTTTTTTTTAAAATTTTAAAAAAAAAAAATAGAAGCAAAAAAAAAAAAAGAAAAAAAAAAGAAATAAAAAAATTATATATATTATAAATATATTTATATTATATATTAATTTAAAATTTATATTTTAAAATTTTAATATATAATTTTATAATATATTAATTTTATATAAAATATATATATAATTTTACATTATATAAAATTATTTTTATAAAAATATTATCTTTTAATATATATAAAATTTTATATTATTACTTATATATATATTATTTATATATATATTTTAATATATTTTTATATTTTAAAATTTTATATATATATATATATATTTTTTTTATTTTTTTTATATTAAAATAAAATTTTATATATAATTTTATAATATTAAAATATATATCTATATCTATATATTGGGGATGTCCCTTTTTTGGCGATTTTCGAATTTAAAACCGGAAACGGGCATTTCATAATGATCCTTTACTCAAAAAAAACGATGTGTTTTTTTTTTTTGAAAAAACTTTTTATATTTGGGGGGGGTCGCCCCCAAATGAGCCTAAAATTGACATATTTCACAGAAATTTTTACTGGGGTTTTTGGTATATATAATTATCCATGCATGACATTTTGGCGGGTATGTCACACTTTGAATAAAGGGAAGGGTCCTTTTCAAACATGTCGGTACGGGTTGTGTGGTGAAATTTCCCCCTTTCTGGCTACCCCCCTTTAGGGGCCCGGATTATTAGTTTTTGGTAAGCCCCCAAAAACCAAAAGCCTACCAACCTGGAAAAACCAGTCCTTACTAAAAAAAGAGTTTCAGATTTTTTAAGTCGCTTTTTTTCGTGAACCAGGAGCCCCCAAACCCTGGTAAGGACCCCAACGAATCAAAGACGGCAGTTTTCGGTACTGTTGTATGCCTGAGTGGCGAAAAATGTAAATTTTCCCAATCCAAATTCAGTAAAAATTATTTTTACAAAACAATAAAAAAATTTAACAAGGGATTATTTATAATATTCTACTTTAATTTTAAAAAATTAAAATTTTTTTGTATTTGTTTAAATATAAACCGTTTTTTCCCGGGGCGCAAAAAAGACGCACCCCCGCATAAGATGCACCCCTTATTTTAAAAGGGAGGTTTTGAGAAAAAAAAAAAATATAGGGGTTTTGGGGAAAAGGTTTTTTTTTTTTTTGAAAATTTAGAAAATTTGTTATTAAAAAAAAAAAAGGATTTTTTGGGGGAAAAGAAAAATGATTAGAGCCTGTACCAAAATCCCAATTTTCATGTGCAGGAATAGAATAAAAAATCTATGTAAAAAATGAAAAGGGGGAATAAAAGGGTAACCAAAATCGGTCTTTTAAAACATAATATATTGCGGGGATCCCCCCCACGAATTATATTTTTAATATTATTTTACCTATGACATATAGCTTGTTTTTAATGTTGTGGGTTTATCCCTTTTGTTGTTTTTTCTGCTATGTGTTTAGACTTTGGGGAAAAATTTGTTAAGTATAGAAGGGTATTTTTTTGGTTTAGTGGTTTAAAAAAGTCCTAGGGACTTTCCCTTTACCCCATTCGTTTTAGCTTTTCATCTGAGATTTTGAGCCCCTTTTCCCCATGGGGGCAATGAATAAAAATGGCTTTACACATAGTCCCAAAAATCTCCCGTTTTTTCCCCGGGAAAGGGTTAAGTTGGGTTTAAAAATCAGATTAGGTAGGTTAGGGGGTGGGGGTTTTGGGTTTTTAGTCCCAAAATGATATAGAAAAAAAACAAAAATTTTTCCCATAAATGGCAGTGTGGGGGGTAGAAATGTTTGCGGGGCGGGCCCTTTGGAGGGGCGGGTTTCCCCCCCCCCCCCCCCCAACACATGTAAACAAAACATTGATTTCCGCCCAAAAACGAGAGCCAGTTTAAATTAAAAACCCCACATAAAAAACTATTCAGGGGGATTTAATTTTTGGGCCCTCGAAACCCGGGGTTTGTCCAATAAAAAAAAAATTCATAAAGATATTTAGGTAACACTGAAAGGGTTTAACCATCTCTACCTTTTATTTTTATAATGTTGAAGGGCCCGTTGTCGGGATCGACAATATGTGCCCTGGTTTTCCCCCCTTAATGAATCATCACAGTCGCGGGGGTTTATTATTTCTTTTTCGGGAAGGTACGGGTTTGAAGGCGGGTTCCACTCTGAAATCACGGCGGGGCAGCTTTCCCGTCAGGTGCCTTGATTCACACAAATTCGTCACGGTTCCGTCATTTTCGGCAGTTCCTGCTAACCCTCTAAGCAGACATGGTGCCTCAGGGCAGTTGAAGAAATTTGCATTAATAGCATTTCCCGTTGGTTTAAAGGGAAGAGGATTTAAAACTCAAAAAAGGCCCACTGCTTTGGGTACAAAAAAGCTTGAAAAAAAAACTACAAATATCAGCACGGCACAGTTCATTACTTTAAAAAATATTTTTCCCCCCGAAACCGTTTACGTGAAAAACGGTGATGTTGGAGCCGGGGAGGGGGCCCCAAGTTTAGGTAACACGTCTATTTGTTTAAATGAAAGGGAAATTTAAGGGAAAGGGGATGGGGGACGGGGCCTTTGTCACCTTTGGGGTATGGTGATTTGGCCTTGAGGCGGTGGTGTGGTGCGTGATGGTCTTGGTCTTGGGTACCTTTTGGAAAGGGGATTGCCCTTACAGGAAATTTTGAAACCCTTTTTTAAATTAACTCTTTCATACATTTTCCCTTTATCCGTGGAGGTAAAAAGGGGTGAGGTTTGAGGGGTCGGGGTTTGGTACAAAGGCCTATGAGTTCCTATCCCCCCGGGGCTTACCACTGTACCCGGCGCTAACAAACACACCCCAACATAAACACCTGCATCGGTTAGGCCCCCCCCCCTGTCTGGGGCCCCCAGGATTAGGGGGCCCGAGGGGGGACCGGGACGCTGACCTGACTGTCCTGGGGCCAAAAAAAAACAACGCAACACACCCGGGAAATTTCAGTCGGGCCACGGGGACACACAGAGAACACATGGCGTGCCCCTCTTGTCCCACGTTTTTACAAGGACCGCTGTCAAATAAACAAACAAAGCCACGCCCCCCTTTCCCACCCTTGTGTGTATAGCAGACTCCCAGATACTACACCCCCCTCACCGCTCACACTTTTCAAAAAAAAACCTTTAACCCCGGCTCTTTTTTCACTTTTCCCAAATTTATCAAAAATCCCTTTTCCCCAGCGAAAATAACCCCCATTTTTGCCCCCTTTTTAATCATCCCCTTTCCAAAAGGGGGTTTGTGTCAATTTGTGTGGCCGAGTTGAATGGGGGGTTAATTAAGGCAACATCAAATTTAATGCGGGATGTTTGTCTTTTCCATGGGTGGGGGGGAGGAGTCGAGGGGTTTTAATGACCATGGTTTTTTTGGGGGGGAGGGCGTCGCCGAGGAAGTATCCCAGGTGAAGCGGAGCCCTGAGATATCAGACGTTTTACAAGGGAGAGAAAGAAGCAGGGGGGTTGGGATGATGTTTTCCCAATCTGACACGGCCATTTTTTTTGGCAGAAAACAATCGCATCTTGTTCCCCCAGCTTTTAAATTTTCTCTTAAACCGAACCTTTTTAGTATTATAAGCCCTTTCGGGGGGGGGAAAGGGTTTGGTAGAGAGGGGATCGCAATGTGCAGCGTCCCTCCGCATTCGGTAAAAGGGGGGGGGTTGGTTACCGCCTATTTTTCGTGCTAAATTTGGGGGCCCGTTTGTATAGTCAAAAAAACCTTGTAGTTGGTATTTGCAAAGGGTCTAGATAGGATGAAAATTTTTATTTCTTATCTTATTTATTAAAAATTTACTGTTGAAAACAAGTTAAAAAATTTGGGTGCTAGTGAACAAATTCCCTCAACACAAAATCCTCTAGCCCCCTTTTAGTTTTTAAACCACCGGCTGTTCTGCATTTCGGCCCGACCTCCCATGCGCTAATATGGTCGTTTAGACGCAGGGTAAACCCTTTGAATTCCTTTTTAAAAAAAAAAAACGCTTTCTTATGCGCCGGCAAATACGGTTTAAATTATATTATAGGGCCCCAAAAAAGCCCCCCGGGCCGGATTTTTTTGGCTAGCTCCGCGGGGGGCTAATGGGGGGCCCAAAAGGGCCCCAAACCATTAGCCCTCGGACCACCAAACACAGTTTTTTGGGTGTTGGGCCCCACCAAACACAGACTCTCCAGATACCCCCTTTTCTAATTTTTCCTGAAATAATGGTTTGTAGCAATGTATGTATTAACCCCCCTTTACCCATCCCCCCCCACTCATTCACTCCCCCCATTATCCTTTCACCCACACCCATTCCTTAACCCCTTTACCCATCCCCTCCCAAATATTCCCTCACCCATCCCCCATCACCCCCCCCCCCTTTAAACCCATCACCCCACCCTTAAATCACCCATTACCCGTCACCCAACATCAAGGTTTCCTAAATTTCTCGAAACCCACTTTTTTTTTTCCCCCCAATTTTCTCGCTAATAGGTGCAAAAAAAAAGGAAGAAAAAAAGTGATCGGATAAACCTCATAAGGGGTTTAAAAAAGTTGCCCCTGGTCGAGCGGTTTCCCAAAAAACTGGGCCATATGAGGGATTGGGGAAAGGGGGGGCGGCACCTATGGGGGACACACACACACACACACACTTTGCTTATATGATTATGGGATAAACAATTTAACATAAAATTTTTTTATATCTTCCCGCATATAAAACTAAAAATTACTAAAAGTATAAAAAGAAATGGGGGGGAAAGATCAAAAATTTTTTAAAGGGCAGATGGCCGTAAAAAAATATTTTGTCCTTGACAGGTGGTGACTTGCATTCACCGGGCCATCCAAGTTTTTTTAAAAAACTTTTTTTTTTTTTTAGAGTATAACTCTCAAAGGTTGAGCGTTGTCTGAAAATTTGTTTACATCTTTTCAGAAGAAAATAAAACCCAATAGGGAATTTGGGAAATTAGTGGAATTTGAAAATTTAATTGCATTAGTAAGCATTGGGGGGGGGCCCACTAGGTGCCCAAACCCCCCCGGGCGTCCCCAAAGGTTCCAATCTAGGATATCGATACAAACCAACGGGCCCCAAAAGAAAATAAAAAATTTGGTTTTTGTTTTTGGGGGAAAGGGGAAATGGCCTTTCGGGGGGGTAAGGCCCCAAAAGGGAAAGGGGAGACTGAGAAAATCGGCCCTAGTCACTTTTTGGACAAAAATTTCTTTCAATAATTAAAAATATGTCAAAAGAGCGGGCCCATAACTGGGGCTTTGCCGCGGGGGTCCGTTGTTTGGGTGGTTTTTGGTGAGGGACGGAAGGTGTCTTTCCCTCTCAAATACACGTATTTCTTAAAAGAAAGCTTTTTGACTGTAGTTCCACAGTTTTCCCGCGGGGAAGGGGAGTTCTCCCAGGGCCCGGCCGTGAGGGGACCGAAGGACAAGTGTCTACCAAACCGTTTTTTGGCTGCGATAAGCGCCCCTTTTTTAACCTTGAAAAATAGCCACAAAAAAATTGGGGGGTCGTCTTAAAACCCCCAGTATAAAATGTAAAATTTAAAAATCCTTTTGGTGAAACGGGACTTTGGGTTACCCCGCGGGTAATGATTGATGGTGGTTTCCCCCTGCCTGGTAAAAGCAGATACTTTCAAACTGAAATCATTACTTAATCAATTATTTTAAAAAAATAATAAGTGTAGCTAGATGAGTAAGTGATCAGGGGCGTGTCATGTTAAATAAAGGGTTTTGGGGTGCAACCAGAATTTTGTGTTTTAGGAATGCCAGTGCAACCGTCGCCTTTTAAAATATATTGTACCTTTTCCCATAAAACCTAACCTTTTATAAAGGGGGATGGTCTACCTTTGGGGGGTTTGTCTTTTTTACGGGAGTAAGCCAAAATACGTTTTTACTAGAAATTTTGGGGGGCGTCTTATCCCCCGGGGTCGTCTTTAGCAGCCATATAAAAGGGACTTGGTCCCGTCAAACCCAACCCTAAAACGGGGGGCATGCCCGCCGTCGCCAAAAAGGGGTTAAATAAATTTACCACCCCCACCCCAACCAGAAGAGAAACGAAAGGAAAACGGCGGCGGAGATGGGCCCAAAAAGGGAGTATCTTTTGGGGATTGCGCACCCTACCCCAAAGCAGAAAAACGCCCGCAGCAAAAACAGAAAGTTTTGGGGGCTACATGAAAAACTGAGAACTTTGATAGGCCTGAAAAAAGAGCAAAGGGAAAAGGCGGGAAAAAAGAAATCAACATAAGAAAGAGGAAGGGCTTTCCCTTTAGGTCCTCGATCGCCTCTTTAACATCTCCCATGAAGATGCGATGTCAAAAGATTTTAAAAATCCCCAGGGGGGACCCGGGGTTTCTCGAGCCCAATTGGGAAGGGGGGGCGCCTGGATGAATTCAACAACACGGGGGATGGGACGTCTCTCTTGCACGTCGAGAGGGAAACAAAGGAGAAGGAGGAGAAGAAAGAACGACGCCCTTTGGGGTGCTCTCAGGCCGAAAAGGTTTTGCTGGAAAGGGGGACCGTTCAACCGAAAATCCAGGGTCTCCCACAAGTTCCAGCAGTCCCCCCTCGACCCGTATTTTGGGGGGTGTGCTGGTGGGATTTCCGATGGCTGGGGGTTTTAAGGGCCGTTTTTTTCCCCCCCGAGCCGTTCACCAAAACAAAAAAACATGCCCCCAAAACCCATTTTAGCGGCGGTGGACCTCCCCCGGCCCCATTCAGTCGACTGCCCGAAAGAAACAAAAGCCCTGCGCCCATTTCGGGGAACGATGGGAAAATGTCGCTGATCGTCATGGGGGACTGCCCCTGCATGTGACAGGATATTGGGGTCCTGGTGCCCTTTAAAAGCGCCCGCGGGAAAGGTGAAAATCAAATTTTGCCATCAAGACTAAAAGTTCCGCTTTCCGGGCCAGTTTCCCTCTACTGCAGGAGAAAAAATCTGGAAATTTGACGCTTGACTTCACCGTTCCGAGGTTGTCTTGGTTTCCGCGCGAAATCCCCAAAATGCGGGCCCCGGGGGCGAGACCTCCAAGCTCAAGATGTTGGTTTTTCCTTTCCCGGGCAAAGGAGTGGGCCCTGGTTTACGGGGGGAAAGGGAATTCGGGGCCCTCTCTGGTACTGGGGCGAGGGCTGGTTGCTCTTGCGTTTTTTCGACGAAACACCTTGGGCCCTTGGACGAAGTGGGGATGTATGAGGGCTTGCAGGAGGGAAAAAGGGGGTCCGGGGACCCCCCTCGGGCGGAGTAAAACGGCGAGTTACATCCCCTGATCTGGCCCAAAAAAAAAACTTTGCAAGTTTCGTGCCCTCTGCCACGCCGTTCCCTTTTTCGAGTCCTTTTGGGGTTTGGGTTTTTTGGCAGTTTACCCAAAGGTGTGGCCCGGGCAATTGGGAAGATTTAGAAGGAAAGGGGGCCCCCAGGGAATTTAACGCTGGAATGAAACGGTTTACAACTACGTTTTTTACCCCCAATAAAAGGGAAAAATTTAAATAGGTTTGGACAAAACTTTTTGGGAAAAATTACGTATAAAAGGCACGAAGGAAAAAAATTTTATTTTTTTAAACAAAAAATAAAAAACTTCAAAACCCCATTGCGCAACCCCCAAAAAATTTAAATTTTTTTACAATCTCTAATAGTTGTTCTTCGAGCGAATTTGGGAAACTTCCCCACCGACCCCCCCGTCCCGGCCCAAAAATTTCCAAAAACAATCAAAAAATTTCCCCTCAAATAAGGGGGGACTCAAAAATAATAAAAATTTTATATATATATATATATTATAAAATTTTTTTAAATTATTTAAAATTAAATAAAAATATATATAAATTTATATTTTTATAATTTTTTTTAAAATTTTTTAAATTTTTTTTTTGTTTTTTTTTATATATACGGGGGGCCCCTTTGGGTTTCGAGTTTTTTTCGTCCTGATCGGGTTGTAACTCAATTTGTCGTATATCCAAATTTTATTTTCCCCATTGAAATTAATTGAAAACCATTAAAACCGTTCCAGCCCCCCCAAAAACCACCCAAATTTTTTGGGTTTGGGGTTTTTTAAAAAAAAAAATGTATTTATTAAAAGACAGCTTGAAATATTTTAACGCCCTTTGGGTGGGTTAAGCCTTTTTTCGACTCCCTTTTGCCCCTTTGTATGGTACATGTAAGAAGTACTAGCCGGACTGCCCCGCCAAGGGGGACCCACACGCAAAATCTCGCTCATTTTTTTCTATGTTTTATGCTTTTAATTAATTTGGGCCCTCATCCGCTTTCTTCTCAAACATGTCCTTTGCACCACTTTTTTTGGATCCCCCGGTTTTTGAAAAAGAAATTTTTGGGAAAATACGCACAAAACGTTACCAACACAACAGAGATCGCCCCCGGGGAAAGGGAAACACGTGAAGTGAAAAAAGTGATACGCGGGGTGCTGGGGGATTTTGTGGCGTTCCCCGCGCCCCCAAATAGCGGCGGCTAATTTTGAAAAATGCCGGGATCTCGGATTTTGGCTGCAATTTAAAGCAAAAAAAACGACCCCCCCAGCGAGGTTTTCTCGTTTAAATCAGAAAACTCGTAAGTTGGGGCACCCCGTTTAAATCAAAAAAGGGGGACCCGCGGATATAATAATTTTTTATATATATATATAATATATTATAATTTTAAAATTTTAAAATATATATATATAATATATATATATCTATATATAAAATTTATAATATATATAAAATAATATATAATTAGGGTGGGCCCTTTTTTTCCAACTTTCGAAAATTTTTTGCTCTTTAACCCCCAAAAGTCCGTCCACTAGTCCTAAAGGCGTAGTGCTAAATTTTAAAACTATAAAAGAAGGAAAAAAATTTTGGGGGGTCCAGGGGGATCGTACTTTTTGTACTTTTACGTACTTTTTTGGGCGCCAGCCCCGTTTTCTAAAATTTTTTTTTGGATTTGGGCAAGGGGTAGGGCAAGGGCCGTAAGGCCCCTCCAAAAAGCATGTGTAGGCCTCCCTTGAAGGAAAGCCTATGCAAAGTATGCAACTATGCATGCTCTTTTTCATTTAAATTTTTTTTCTTTTCTCCCCCGTATTATATAAAAATTTGAATAGGTTTTCAAAGGAAAAATTTCTTTAAAAAAAGGTTTTAGAGTAAATTAACCCTTGACCCGCTTCCCCTTTCTCCATAATGCCGTTCCATCCGTTTTTTTTTTGTTTTTTACTGGTTTTCCCTTTAAAGGGGGGGGAAAAATGAGTTAGGAGATTGAAATTTTTATATGACTTAAAGTATTTTTGTAGTTTAAACTTTTTGGGAAATTTTTCCAAAAATTTCCCCTCTGGAAAAAGGGAGGGTCGGCCCCCAAACTGTTGTAGAAGCCCTGGACCAGTTTGGGGGATCACCCGACATTGGGGCGCCAAACTCTAAAAACTTCGATACCACCCGCATTTAAACACGGGGAAACCGAGGGAGGGCTTGTGGCTCATGAGCGAAGTTTTGGGCGGGGAACCCCTTTCCCCTTGGATGCCGACACCCTGTCATGGACACGCCTTGCCGCTTTCCCTTTAAGGCCGGGATGGGGGTTCTTTTGGGCCGGATGTGTCCCCCTTTCAAGAAATTCCCCGGGCCCGGGTGGGAGTTTTTTGACAGGGGGCACCTGGAGTCCCGGGGTGACGGATGAGGGGGTCCGCACCCCCCGGGCCCCCTCAGCGGGAGGGGCGGGATCATTGAGTTCCACGAAATCAGGGCAGCCCCTCAGCACGGGGACGAACTACCTGGAAATGCTGGGAATGGCCATCCTGTTCCCGGAGCTGCTCGCCCTCCCCGGGGGTCCGTTTTTCCCCGCCCCGGGAAATTTTACCACGCCCCCCCCGGGGCGAAAGGCCAAAACTACTCGCTCAAGGTTTTTGGGTTTTTCCGACGCCCGTTCAAGTGACTGCAAAGGAAGGGAAAAAAAGGCCAAAAGGGAAAATGTGCGCTTGTCGTCCGGCTACTTGGAATGGGGGGTTCCCTGCCCCTAGTATCCAAGCTCCGCGGGGACGACCTGAAAACCCGATTTAAAAACCCCTTCCTGAAACACAAAAAACCCCCCAAATTCCGCCAAATTTCGACGGGGCCCATCGGGGAGAAGCCCACCCAACCCCCCCATTGTGGGATTTTTCCGGAAGAAACCGTTTGGCTTGGGCCCTTTTTTTACGAAGGCCCGGAAATCTGGCGAGAAAAAGGGGGATGCGGGGAGAGATAGGGCAGGTGGAGGGTTGAAGATAACCCCTGAAAACGCTGTAAAACCGGGGTCCGCCCCTTGCTGTGAGGGCCGGGTTGATTTTTCGCCCGCCCAAGACGGGGCGGGTCCTTTTAGAACCCAAAATTGCCACGGACCTTTTTTAGGCTGATCCTTCCCCTTGGGGAAAAAAACCCAAACTTTCCCCTTTCTTTGGGGGACCAACTGAAGGGCCCCCTTTAAAAAGGGTTTAAGACCAACTGAACGGGGGGTAGCTCTCAAACCAAAAAGTTCAACCGGGACCGTGAAAAAGGGGGAACAGGCCCTTTAGTTCCCCTTCAAGTGGAGCTCATCATCACCCCCACCTTCCCCGGGCGGCCGGAAGGCGGTGGTGGGCCCAAAAACCCGCGGGCAAAGCAGAGTGGTGCCCGTGAAAACCCTGTTTTTAGCAGATAATTTACCCACCTAAACGTAAACTTTCTATGAGTGAAGGGGGGAAATGGGGGAATTTTAAAACCCTTTGGGGTATTTTATTTTAAATTTTTAATGCATAAAATTTTTGGCTCTGGACTACCCCCTAAAAAATTTTTTAAACAAATATAATTTAATGGAAGTTTTCCCCAAATGAACTCGTTTCCCGGGCCATGGAGGTTTTTAAAAATTCCTTTTCTTTTATTTTTTTTCCCCCTTAAGGACCACCCAAAAATATTTTTATTATTTTTTTTTTTTTTTTTTTTTTTATTTTATTTTTTTTTTGTTTTTTTTAGGGCCCCCCAAAACATTTTTTTTTTATTTTGTTTTTTTTTTTTTATTTTTTTTTTTTTTTTTTTTTTTTTGTTTTTTAAATTTTTTTTTTTTTTTTCAAAAAGGAATAATTTTTTTTTTTTTTTTTGGGGGTTTTTTTTTTTTTCCCCAAATTTAAAGGGTTTTTGGGAAAATTTTTTTTTTTTTTTTTTTTTTTTTTTTTTTTTTTTTTTTTTTTTTTTTTTTTTTTTTTTTTTTTTTTTTTTTTTTTTTTCCCGGTTTTTTTTTTTTTTTTTTTTTTTTTTTTTTTTTTTTTTTTTTTTTTTTGGGGGGGGATTTTTTTTTTTTTTTTTTTTTTTTTTTTAAAAATTTTTTTTTAAAAAACACAAAAATTTTTTTTTTTTTTTTTTTTTTTTTTTTTTTTTTTTAAAATTTTTTGGGGGGGTTATTTTTTTTTTTTTTTTTTTTTTTTTTTTTTTTTTTTTTTTTTTTCTTTTTTTATTTTTTTTTTTTTTTTTTTTTCACCCCTTTTTTTTTTTTTTTTTTTTTTTTTTGGCACCAAAAACGTTTTTAACAACCCCCGAAGGGGCGATCCTTTGGATATTTTCCCCGGGTTGGTTTAAAAAAAAAAACAAAAAAAATTTCACCCCGAATTTTTCCTTTAAATTGTTTGGACAAGGATAAAAAAAACCCGGTTTTCCCCCTTTTTTAATTTAAAAAGATATTTATTTTCACTTTTTAAAAAAATGTTGAATGGAAAACCAAAATACAAAGGAAATTTTTTTGGGGTCCCAAAAAGCCCAAAAACCACCCACAACCACAGGAGTTTCCCCCCACCCCGCCCCAGCCAAACCTTAAATCGGACTGAGAAAGGGGTGGGAAAAAAATTTAGTAAAGGGGGGAAGATTAAACCCCGTGACACCCGGATAAACCAAAAACCATTTCCCCAAAACCCCCAATATCCGGCCCTTAAAACCCTCACCAAAAAAATTCCTGTGTTTTCCTTTTGGGAAAACCCCCTTTTTCTGTCTTTCGGGTTTTGTCACTCTTTTAACCAAATTACCATAAGGGAATGGACGGACCCCCTATGAAACCCCTTTCCCAAAATTTTTAAAAATTTTAAATTTTAAGCCAATGGGGGCCAAAATTTTTGGGTTTGTTTTTTGGGGTAAAAAAAACCCCGGGGCTTTTTTTTTGTAATGAATAGCCCCCCGGGAAAAGGGGGGGGGAAATTAACAAAGGGGGGCCCCTTTTTGCCCGTGGGTTTAAAACCTCCCCCAACCCTACGAACGGCCCACTCCCGGGACCTTTTCACCCCCCGCCGGAAACCCCGGGGGGAAAGGTTTTTCCCATACCCAACAGGCCCCCACAAGAAAACAAATGACAAAAAAGGGTTTTGGGCGGGGCCCCACTTGGTTCCCCCGGGTTGTCTTTTAAAAAAACCCTGGGGGGATCCCCCTTTTCAGGGAGGTTTTACATTTTCCCCAATTTTTGAGCCGAAGTTTGGCGTGGGGTTTTTTTTAAATAAACCAAAAAGTTTCAAAAATGCCCTTATGCAAAAATAGGAAAAGGGTTTGGGGGAAAAAAAAAAAAGGAAAAAATAGTCCTTTTTAAAGGCAAGCCGTCTACAACCTTGGGAAAACAGGGTTTTACTTTCTTGGATTTAAACTTCTTGTCCTCCTGACCACCCCGGTACCCGACAAGCCAAATTACTCCTGCCTAAGCGAGCCATAAAAAAAACCTTTGGTTAAAACAATTTCCCCCGGTAACCTTTTGATACCGCCAATTGGGACCTTGGCCCCCCCAAAAAGGGAAAGAAAATTTTCCAAATTAAAAATTATGGCAAGGATAAAACAAAAAAGGTTTTCTTTAAATCTGAAAGCCACAAAACACGGACCTTGGTTTTAAAACCCCAAAACCTAAAATTTTTCCCCAAAGGGGGTTTGGATTTCCCCAAAAAACCCCGGCATGGGTGCCCCCCACCCTTCCCCCCGCCTTTAACCCCAAAAATTTGGAAAATTCGGTGAAAAAAAAACAACGTGGGGGGGGCCCCCATAAAAGGATATTGCCCTCGCAATGTGCAGCGCCCCTCCCGCATTCGGTCAGCGTTCGAGTCCGCCTAGTTCGTGCTGACGTGGCGGCGCTTTGTATAGTCAATAACCTTGTAGTTGGTACTTGCAAAGTGTCTAGATAGGATGAAAATCTTATCTCTTATCTTAGTATTATAAATTACTGTTGATAACACAGTTACAAATTTGTGCTCAGTGAACTATGCTCAACACAGATCACTCTAGACCCCTTTAGTAATACACCACCGGCTGTTCTGCATTCTCTGCCCGACCTCTCATGCGCTAATATGGTCGCATAGACGCAGGGTGAACTTTGCATCCTTTTTAAGGAAAAAACTGCGTCTTATGCGCCGGCAAATACGGTAAATTATATTATACGAGCCGCAAAGCCGCCTCGGGCGGACTTTTTGGCTAGCTCCTGCGGAGGGCTAATGGTGGCCAAAGGCCCACCATTAGCCCTCGGCACCACCAAACACAGCTTTCTGGAGTGTTCGGCCCACCAAACACAGACTCTCCAGATAGCCCCTTCTAACTTTCCTGAAATCATGGATGTAGCAATGTATGTATTAACGCCTTACCCATCACCCCCACACTCATTCACTCACCCATTATCCATCACCACACACCCATTCACTCACCCATTACCCATCACTCCCAAATATTCCCTCACCCATCACCCATCACCCCCCACCCATTACCCATCACCCCACCCATTCACTCACCCATTACCCGTCACCGCTACATCAAGGTTTCCTCAATTCTCGCAACCCACATTTTTTTTTCACAATTCTCGCTAATAGGCTGCTAAAAAAAGAAAGAAAAAAGTGATCGGATCATCTCATAAGTGGTCTAAAAGTTGCCCCTGGTCGAGCTGGTTCCAAAACTGTGCCATATGATGGGATTGGGGCACGGGGGGCGGCACCTATCGCGGACACACACACACACACACACTTTCGCTTATATGATTATAGATAACAAGTTCACATATACTTTTGTATATCTTGCGCATATATACTACAATATTACTGAAGTATATAAGAATATAGGGTGACAGATCAAATAATTTATTAAGGCAGATGGCCGTGAAAAATATGTTGTCTGCTTGACAGGTGGTGACTTGCATTCACCGCGGCCATCCAAGTTCTTTAAAAACTTTTCTTTTTCTTTTAGAGTATAACTCTCTAACGTGTTGATGCGTTGTCTGATAATTGTTTACATCTTTTCAAAAGAAAATAAACCATATGGAAGTAGGAATTAGTGGTATTTGATAAATAATTGCATTAGTAAGCTTTGTTGGGGAGGCACTAGGCTGCCCAAACCCGGCGTCCCCAAAGGTTCCAATCTATGATATCGATAAAAACCAACGGGACCCAAAAGACGACTAAGAAATTGGATTTGTTGTTGGGGATGGAAATGGCCGTTCGTTGGTAAGGCCCCCAACGAAAGGGGACGACTGAGAAATCGGCCCTAGTCACGTTTCGGACTAAATTTCGTCAATAAGTTAATATGTCAGCGAGCAGGCATAACTGACGGCGTGCCGCGGCGTCCAGTTGCTTGGGTGGTGCTGGTGAGGGACGGAAGGTGTCTTTCCCTCTCTACTACACGTAGTTCTTCAACGCAGCGTTGACTGTAGTTCCACAGTTTTCCCGCAGGAGTGATTTCTGCCATGGCGTCCGTGACCAGAACCAAAGGGACAAGTGTCTACCTACCGTATATGGCTGCGTATAAGACGACCTTTTAACCTTGAAAAATAGCCACGAAATTGGGGGTCGTCTTATACCCCCAGTATAAAATGTGAACCTTAAATCCTGTGGTGTACGGGACGTTGTTAGCCGCGGGTAATGATTGATGGTAGGCTTACCCCTCCCTTTGGTAAAAGCAGATACTTTCTACTGAAATCACTTACTGTAATTTCACATTATTTTAATAAAATAATAAGTGTAGCTAGATGAGTAAGCTGATCGGGGACGTGTCATGTAACTATGGTTATGGCTGCAACCAGAATTATGTGTTTGAGGAATGCCATGTGCAACCGTCGTCCTATATATATATTGTACCTTCCTATATATAACCTAACCTTTTATAAGCTGAGTGGTCTACCTTGGAGGGTAGTCTTATACGGCGAGTATAGCCCCAAAAATACGTTTTTACTAGAAATTTTGGGGGTCGTCTTATACACCGAGTCGTCTTATATGCAGCCATATACGGTACTTGGTCAGTCGAAACCCACCATAATCGGGAGCATGCTGCCGTCGCGCAAAAAGGTGGCTTAAATAAATATATCCACCTCCACCTCAACCAGAAGATGACAACGAGGAAGCGGCGGCGGAGATGGTCCCAAAATGGTGAGTATCTCTGGGATCGCGCACGTATCCCAATGCAGAAAGCGCAGCGAGCAAGACAGAACGTTGTGGGACTACATGAGAACTGAGAACTAGATAGGCCTGAAGAAGAGCAAGAAGAGGCGAACAGAGAACTCAACATAAGAAAGAGGAAGACTTCCTTCAGGTCCTCGATCGCCTCTTTAACATCTCCCATGAAGATGCGATGTCATGATAAGATCGCCGAGGACCGGGAGTTTCTACGAGCCCAGATGAAGGAGGTGCGCCGTGGCATGAATTCAACAACACGGGATGGGACGTCTCTCTTGCACGTCGAGAGGAACAACGGCAGAAGGAGGAGAAGAAAGAACGACGCTTTGGAGTGCTCTAAAGGCCGAAAAGCGTTAGCTGGACGAGACCGTTCAACCGAAACTCCAGCTCTCCCACAAGTTCCAGCAGTCCCACTCGCACCCGTATTCGGCTTCGTGGTGCTGGGGGAGGATGCCGATGGCTGTGTTGCAGGACCGTCTTCTTTCGCCCGAGCCGTTCACAGACAAAGACATGCCCCCACACCTATTTGAGCGTCGGATGACCCCCATGGCCCCGAGTTCAGTCGACTGCTGAAAGAAACAACAGCCATGCGACGACTACGGGGGGCTGATGGAAACTGTCGCTGATCGTCATGGGGACTGCCGCTGCATGTGATCAGGATATTGCGTCCTGGTGCCCTCCACGCGCCAGCTGAATGGTGAAAATCATTTATGCCATCAAGACTACCTGTTCCGCGATCCAGACCAGTTCCGTCTCACTGCAGGAGAAAAAACTGGAATTCGACGCTCTGTCACTTCACCGTCTCGAGGTATGTCTTGGTTCCGCGCGACATCCCCAAAATGCGGGCCCGGCACGAGACCTCCAACTGCTCAAGATGTTGGTATCCTACCCGACAAGGCAGTGGCCATGGTGACGGCAACGGCTTCGGGCGCCATCTCTGGTACTGGAGCGAGAGGCTGGTTGCTCTTGCGTTCTTCGACGATCACCTGGCCATTGAGACGAAGTGGGGGATGTTGAGGGCTCTGCAGGAGGAAGAGGGCTCCGACGACCTCCTCGACGAGTAACGGTCGAGCTTACATCCACTGATCTGGCAAAGAAAACTGTTGCAAGTTTCGTGACGTCTGCCACGCCGTCCTTTTTCGAGTCCTTGGGTTTGGGTTTTTCTGGCAGTTGACCCAACGGTGTGGCCCGGACAATCTGGGAAGATTGAAAAGAAGGGGACCTAGAATCAACGCTGTAAATTGAAACGTGTTTACAACTACGTTATTACCTCAAAATGTAACATTCAAATAGGTTAGTGACAAATACTTTTGAAAATTACGTATAACGGCACGAAGAAAAATGTCCATTTCAAAACAAAAATAAATAAACTTCAACCTCATTGCGCAACCCCTAAATATTAATATTTCTATACAGATCTCTACATATGTTGTTCTTCGAGCGAATGGAAACTTTCGCCGGCCCGTCCCGGCTAAAATTCCCGAAAAAATAAAAAATTCCCATCAAATAAGGGGCACTCTAATATATATATATAATTTTTTATATATATATATATATTATTTTTTATATTATATATAATAAAATATATATATAGATTTTAAATATTTTTATTTTTTTAAATTTTTTATTTTTTTTATTTTTATTTTACAGTGGTACCTTGGTTTACGAGTTTAATTCGTCATGATCGAGCTTGTAACTCAATTTGCTCGTATATCAAATCTATTTTCCCCATTGAAATTATTGAAATACCATTAATCCGTTCCAGCCCCCAAAAACCACCCAATTTTTTGTTACGGTTTTAAATAAGAAAAATGTATTTATAAAAGACAGCTTGAAATATTTTAACGCCCTGGCGGGGTTTTTAAGCCTTTATCGACCCCTTCGCTTCGTATGGTACATGTAAGAATACTAGCCGACTCCCTCGCCAAGTGACTACACGCACTCTCGCTCATTTTTTTTTTGATTTCATGCTTTAATTTAAATGGCATCATCCGCTTTTTTCTTCTAAAGCATGTCCTTTGCACCACTTTTTTGGGACCCCAGGGTTGAAAAAAAAATTTTTGGCAAAATACGCACAAAACGTACCAACAAAACAAAATCCCCCGGCGAGGAAAACCACGTGAAGTAAAACAAGTGATACGGGGGATGCGGGGGATTTGTGGCGTTCCCGCGCCAACTGGGGCGGCGATCTGAATGCCGTATCTCGGTTTTTGGGCTGCAATTCAAAGAAAAAAAATCGACCAGCGATTTTGCTCGTAACTCAAAAAACTCGTAAGTTGGGCACTCGTAAGTCAAGGTCCCAGCGATAAAATATTTATATATAATAAATATATTATATATTTAAATAATATATATAATAAAATATATTAATTATATAAAAATTTATAATATATATATTAATAATAATTGGGGGGGGCCTTATTTTCCAATTTTCAAAAATTTATGCTCTCACCCCCAAAGTCCCCACTATCCTAAAGCTAGTGCTATTTAAAGCTATACGAAAAAAAATTTTTGGGGTATCCGGGTGATCGTACTTTCGTACTTTTACGTATTTTTTTGGGCCCAGCCCAGTTTTCTAAATTTTTTTGGATAGAAAAGATAGACGGGACGTAGCCCATCAAAAGCATGTGTAGGCCCCGTTGAGTCCCTATGAAAGTATGCAACTATCATGCTTTTTGTCTTTAATTGTTTTTCTTTTCTCCCCTGTTTATAAAAAAATTTAGAATAGTTATAAAAGGAAATTTCAAAAATAGGTTTTCAGAGAAAATTAACATTGCCCTGCTTCCCCCTCTCCAAATGCCGTTCCATCCGTTTTTTTTGCGCGGGGTTTGCCTTTCAAAAGGAGAAGGGTTTGGAGATTGATTTTATATGACTTAAAGTATTAGTATTTTTAACTTTTGGGGTTCCAAGATCCCGTCTGGAACCGGGAGGGTCGGCCCAAGCTGTTGTGAACCCTGGCCGTGGGGGTCCTGACATGGTCGCAGCTCTAAAATTCGATCCACAGCATCAAACCGGAAACCGAGGAGGGCCCTTTTGGCTCATGAGCAAAAAAATAGGGGGGAAACCCCTCCACTTGGGTGCCGACACATGTCTGGACACGCCTTTCCGCTTCCCTTTAAGGCCGTAGGGGTTCTTTTGGGCGGATGTGCCCCCCTTCAAGAAAACCGGCCCCTGGGAGTTTTTGACGAGGCACCTGGGTCCCGGGGTGACGGATGAGTGGTCCGCCCGGCACTCAGCGGGAGGGGCGCATCATTGAGTTGCCCCAGTCGGGCAGCCCCTCAGCCGGGGCGACTCCTGGAATGCTGGGAATGGCCATCCTGTTCCCGGGGCTGCTCGCCCTCCAGAGTCCTTTCCGCGCCCCGGCCCTTGACCACCCCCCGGGGCGAAGGCAAAACTACTCGCTCAAGGTTGGGTCTTCCGCGCCCGTTCAAATGACTGCAAAGGAGGAAAAAAAGGCCACGGGAGTGTGCCTTTTTCGTCCGCTACTTGGAAAGGGGGGTTCCTGCCCCCAGTATCCAAGCTCCGCGGGGACGCCTGAACCCGATGAAAAACCCTCCTGAACACAGCACCCCCAAATTCCGCCATTTCGACGGGGCCCATCGGGGGGAAGCTACCCCGCCTTGTGTTTCTCCGGAAAGCCGTCGGCTTTACCCTTTTTTGACGAAGCGGAGTCTGGCGAGAAGGGGGATGCGGAGAGCAAAAGGGCAGGGGGAGGGTTTAAGATAACCCCCGAACGCTGTAACCCGGGTCCGCCCTTGCTGTGACCGCTTGTTTTTCGCCCGCCCAAGACGTGCCCTCTTTTAGAACCCACTTGCCACGGACTTTTGAGGCTGATCCTTCCCCTTGGGGAACAAACCAAACTTTCCCCTTTCGGGCCGACCAAATGAAACCCTTAAAGGGTTTTAAGCCCAACCCACGGGGGGGAGCTCTCATCCAACATTCAAAGGCCTGATGAAACGGCCTTCAGTTCCCCTTCAAGTGGAGCTCATCATCACACACCTTCCCGGGCGGCCGGAAGGCGGGTGGGGCCCAAAACCGCGACAAAGCGAGGGTGCCTGTGAAAACCCTGTTTGAGCAGATAATTTCCCCCTAAAAGTAAAACTTTCTTGAGTGAGGGGGGCTGGGGGAATTTTAAAACCCTGGGTATTTTATTTTTTATAAAGCTAAAATTTCGGCCTGGGCTCCCCTAAATATTTTTTTAAACAAAAATAATTTTTTTGGAAGTTTTTCCCCCAAGTGAACTCGTTTCAGACCATGGAGGTTAAGAATTCCTTACTTTTATTTTTTTTCCCCATTAAGGACCCCCTAATAAATATTATTATTTTTTTTTTTTTTTGGGGCTTTTATTGTTTTTTTTTTAAAAATTTTTGTTTTTTTTTTTTCCCCAAAACTTTATTTTCCCCCCCCGGGTTTTTTTTTTTTTTTTTTTTTTTTTTTTTTTTTTTTTTTTTTTTTTTTTTTTTTTTTTTTTTTTTTTTTTTTTTTTTTTTTTTTTTTTTTTTTTTTTTTTTTTTTTTTTTTTTTTTTTTTTTTTTTTTTTTTTTTTTTTTTTTTTTTTTTTTTTTTTTTTTTTTGTTTTTTTTTTTTTTTTTTTTTTTTTTTTTTTTTTTTTTTTTTTTTTTTTTTTTTTTTTTTTTTTTTTTTTTTTTTTTTTTTTTTTTTTTTTTTTTTGCATTTTTTTAAAACCGTTTTTTAAGGAAGCCCCAAAGGGACGGGACAGGGGGCTTTTTTTCCTATTTTAATTTCCCCCATAAACAAAATAAAATATTTTATTTTTTTCTTTTTTTTTTTATTATTGAAAAAATTTTTATCAGCCCCCGAAAAAGCCCCCCTTTTGGATTATCTTTAGGGTAAAAAATTTTCCCCTTGCAAAAAAATCAAAATTTGATAAAGGTATTGTGGGGTTTCCCCCAAAAAACAACCAAAAATCAAAGCCCCAGGGGATTAAAATAGGGAAAAGGCTAAAAGCAAATACAAGTTGTGGGAAAACCCAAACAAAACCAAAACACCGGAGAAACGCCACTAAAAAACCCCCCCCCCAAATACGCCCCCCAAGCTAAAAAACCATTTTTTACCCCTGGACCCCTTTGGCGCAGGGTCACCCGGGGTTTACCCCCACCCCAACCCCCTTACCCCTCCAAAAGCGGGGTCCCCCCGGTCCCTGTCGCCCTCCCATTGGTTTTTATTTTTGTGGGGAAGAACTAAAGGGGAAAGTTTGGGGGTGGGTTTTGACTAAAACCCCGCATTTTTTGGGTTGTTTTTTTAAAGGGGTTTGGTTTAAAAAACAAAAACCCTGTGTCGCCTGTGGTTAACATTTTCACAAGGCCATCTGTGGCAACCCCTGCATACAGCCCCCTTTCACACCCCCACGCAAGGATGGAAAGGGGGGAGGAAAAAAAGTAATATATTTTCTTTAACTTTTTTCCCTATCTAAATACAATTACAATAAAAGGTTGGGAAGGTAAACCCAAAAGAAAGTTAAAAAAATTTTCTTAGAACTCTGTATCGGTATCTTAGGGAAGTTTGTTAATTTCCTTGGAGTTTTCCCCAAAATTTTTTTTAGAGCAGGGCTGAGTCATGGCGGGGGTTTTTTTAAATACCACCCAAAATGTTTCGAAAAGGCTGCTTTAGCAAAAAGGAGGAAAAGGGGGAAAGGAAAAAAAAAAAAGAGAAAAAAAAACTAGTACAGAGGGCAAGACCCTATCAAGTCTCTTGTAGCGAGTTTTGCCCTTTTTTTGCACTTCATCTGCTTCGTGGCCTCGTAGTCACCATGCCCGCTTTCCCCCGCCATCATGCCTTGAACCCTCGTCTCCCTGTCCGTCATGCGAGCCACCTGGAAAAACACAAACACGTTGTTAACACTTCACGCCCCCATTATCCTTTGTATATAAAATTGTCTGTTGTTAAAAATAAATTACAAAAATGATGAATATACCAAATTAAAAAATTGGGCAAGGATAAAAAAACAGGTCTATCTATAAAATATGCTATATTCACTAAAAAATGTTAATGGAGCCAAATTTTCAATGGAAATTATGTTTGGGCCTCAAGGGGGTTAAAAAATTCCTACAAAACCCCCAAAACCCTGCATGGCTGTCCTTCCCCACCATTCCCCTTTCCCGCTCTTCATTTACACAAACCATGTGGATATGCGGACTGAGATAAACAAGTGGGAAAACCCTTCATGATGGAAGGTTGTATGTACTTCAGTCTGTACACAGGATGACCATAAAACCCCAGAATACAGTAATTCTATTTGTAGTACCTGGTACATTTTACCTCTAACATAAAAAAAATTCCCGAATCGTTTTCTTGGGAAATCCCTTTTTTGTCTTTTTGTTAATGTAGATTTTCCCATAATATCTTATAAAAGGGGGGACGGCCCATGATACGCTTCCAATATTTTTAAAACCCTTGCCTCAAATTCTTAATGCCCCAAAGTTGCCAGATCTTCTCAACACACTGCCTCCATTCTTCCTTTGCCTGCAAATGCCCCGACTTTTCTTTTTGAATCAGAGGGAGCAAAAGGGTGAAAATCATTGGGGGCTACGCCGGGGGGCGCGTCACCTCGCCCCACCCTACACGCCACTCCCGGGGTTCACCACGCCGAGTCCCCCTGAGGCTCCTTTTCCCCCACCAAGCAGCTTCGACAAGAAAAAATCAACTTTCCCCCCGAACGAGCCTTGTGGGGGCCCCCTTTGGGCCCCCTCCAGCCGGATTGCTTTACAGATAAACCCATGGGAAAGGATCGTTTAGGGGACGTGCCATGCCATAAGCCGAAATTTGGGGTGACGGACTATGAGGTAATAGGCCTCGATTCAGTCTCACGGTGCAATCGCTGATTTTTAACGAACATCCCGCATAAACCCCGTTTTGCGAAGACATTTTTACCAAAAGGCATTTTTAGTCTCTTCAAGTCGCTATTTTGTCCCTGTCCACAACCCTGATAAGACGGGTCCAAAGGGGCTTTAAAATCCCGATCTTTGTCCTCCTGCACAGGTACCGACAACGCCAAATATCCTGCTAAGCGAGTCCAAACACCGGGGGTATGCCCAAACCACCGTAAGCCCTTTTTAGTGACCGCCAGATTTTGGACTGCGCTACCCAAAGGATGTAAAATTTTCCAAAATCTCAATGTCCCCCGCCGCACGCAGAACAGACGTACGTTTTTAAACTAGTAAGCTTCAAAACCGGCCTTGGTTTAAGCCCGGGGCCCCCCAAATCCCAAGGTTTTTTCCTCCTCACGCAGCGCCTCGATAGCCGCACCCGGACCCCCAGCGACTCGCAAAGATTACTGATATCGGGGAAAACAAAATCAGTGATTTGGGGGGAAGCCCCCCATAAAAAATATTTC
>JACEEZ010010390.1:60000-82425 GCA_016584305.1 Chionoecetes opilio | reverse complement strand
ATGTATTTTTTTCGAATTAGTGAAAACAGAGTCCTTAGTCGTTGTACACAACGGTCCTGCCGAGCCCTGTATACTCTTTTAGTCTGAATATGAAAATTAGTTACAAATGATGGATAAGAGAGCGGAGAGAGAAGTTAGCGCACACTGCTGGAAGCCATTCTTTTCTTCAGTCAAAACAAGATTAGGTTTGATTACGAAAAGTGTAATTTCAGCAGTTCCTTGGTTTTTCATGATTGGCTGAGGAAAAGGAAAACAGTGTATGTTTTGTCTCCTATTGGTGCCCCACGACTGACGTGCTGACGTCACGTTCATAGGTTCAGAGGAAATAGATCTCATTTTTTAGGCAGAGTACCTTGGGTCCCCGAAAGACACACACGTGACTGAGTGTGTGTGAGGCCACCTCACGAGTGAAACATCCGTGAGACGCGAGTGAACACGAGAGACAGTGAGAGACATTGAACAATCTACAAGTGCGTGAACACGAGAGTGAAAGTGAGAGTCCCTGAATACTACAAGTGAATGAAAGTTACTGTTGTTATCCTTTAATAAACCCAAGGAAAGGTAACCGACTGATTATTCCAACCACTGCATGACTACCGGTGCATAGCAAAAACTAGCACCTACAATACGCTTGGATGCCAGGGAGAGAAGCTCTACCGGGAAGGTACAGTGATTGATGAGTGGAAGTGCAATTATTTTTAGGTAAGCCCCCACAAAGGGCATTCAGATTATTTCATGGAATATTAATTGCAATTATTTTTAGGAAAGCCAACAAAAATGCATTCGATTATTTCATGGAATATTAATTTGTAAGAACGAAATTTGGGAAAGACTTTTTTATTCTATATATATATATATATATATTTTTTTTTTAAACATCTGTGCCTATAGCGCCTGTAGGCAGTAGTGACCCAGGGCTCGGATGGTAGGCTCTGGAGGTTCACTTTGAAAGGGCTGTGATGGTTGGTCCTCGCCCGTGGTGGCGCAGGCAGGATTCTTATAGTGACGCCTGTGATTAGCGGCTCATGCCGCCCCCCTGTGCCCTCCGATGCACTCGCAACTCGAAGGTAGAGTTGATGGGCAGGGCATGTGGGTGTTCTTAGGCCACTCGACGGTCAGAAAGGTTTTGGGTTTCTTCGGGGGTCGAACTCGGGTCACCGAGAAAGCCACTCGGAGACACTAACCACCCCCGCTACCGCCTCCCCAATATAGGCGTATAGTATGATCATGGACTCGCCTCCCATATAGTATGATCATGACATTGTAAGCATGATTGAGATAAAAACTGCCCTACTCGTATCACTTCTGGGATGTGTGTCTTATAATAGTAGAGGAATGAACAATGCCCATTGTGGTGGTGTGTGCGTGTTGATCAAGCAATACTTGTGGTCTTTTTATGTCAATATAGATACCAGTATAATGGATCAAATTTGGTTTAAGCTAACGGGTTGTTTAAAGGTTTAAAGTTTAAAGGGAAATTAACTCAATACAGACCCCGAACGGGGTATTAGAGTTTCAAATGAGTAATAAATATACGTATTGACCCTGGTAAGGAAAAAAAAAAAAAAAAAAAAAAACAGCTAGACTTAATAGCGTAATAGTTAACATAATAGCTTAATAACGTAATAGATAGCAAAACAGATAAGCAAACATAATTTCTAGACCATAGGAACAGCTCTACTTAAAATGTCTTGTAATTTCTACAATAAACTTTGCTAAGTTTAAAAGCACTTTATAATTTTTACAGGCAAATAGTTCAGTAATTTTATATGTATTATAGAATACATAGTAGTAGGGTTTTACATACTGCTTTCGAACATTATGAAAGAAAGTACATCTAAAAAGGTAATTAAATTCGTCTCCTACGTCATTCATATTACAGTGGGTGCATATACGATCCTCAATTCTAGTATTATTATATCTGCCTCTCACAATCGGTAAACGATGATTAGCACACTTAAATTTACATAATGTCCTGGAATATTTAGATGGTAGTTTCATCAGATAACTTTGCATTTCCTTATTTTCAGTCATAATCCTGTAATTGACACAAACTAAATTATTTTGAGTTTCTTCCTTCCACGTTTGTTTGTAAATGTCGTTACACCTTAGCTTGAAAGCTTCCTTTAACCAATTACCATTAACATCATTTACACTAATAAAAACATTGGTCATACCGCAACTATTTAACAAATAGTTTACCTTCATAATCCACGGAGATCTATAGATGTTTTGGTCATACAATGTTTAACAAACATATATAATATTGATTATATTTTGTTGTTATCTCCATTTGCAATTCTAAACCAAAAATTAATAATCCTGTTATCAATATACTCCTCTATTGATTTAACCCCAAGTTCACCATAAATCATACACAGCGGTGTTGATTTATTCACTCCCAACAACCTCTTCATAAAGTTATTACAGTTATCTCTAACTGTCTATTGTTTTCAAAACCCCAGACCTCACACCCATACAACATAATTGGTACAATTAATTTTTCATAGAGATCTATACTAATGTCAAGTGGTAGATTAAATTTAATGATTTTATTCAACAACCCATACATAGCCCTTTTTGCCTGGACTATCTGCTTATTTTTAGCCTTATAAAATGACCCATTATAGTTAAACTTAGTTCCTTAAAATACGTACTCGTGCACTACTTCTACATCTTTATTCCCAAACATAAATGTTTTGAACCTTATTACTTTCCCTCTCGAAAAAATAAGAACTTTAGTTCTGTCAACGTTCACTTGTAATCCCCACCTATCACAGTACCCGTGCACAGCACTCAGCGCCTCCTGCAGCTGCGGTGCTGTCTCCGCCAGTATCACTGTGTCGTCAGCATAAAGTAAACAGCATGGTCTAAAGTAAACATCAAGGTCGTTTGTGCTCAAGGTGCGGGATATACTATTTTCTATAAAAGTTAGACCTGGAAAGTTACTACCTACGTACGTTTTAAAGTCATTAAGAAATATCGCAAATAACAGTGGAGACAAGTGTTCACCGTACCTAACACCTATGTAACAATGGAACAAATCAGATACACAGTTGTTTAGTTTTACACAAGACTTAGCATTTATGTACATATTCTTGATAACACGTAAGACATCTCCATTAATATTAATATTTTATATTTTTAACCATAAGGATGTTTTTTCTATAAAGTCAAAGTCTTAGGCCTATAAGCTATAAAGGCACAGAACAGTTGTTTGCCATTACTGATATAAAAGTGACTTAATATGTGCAAAGTTAATATATGGTCAAGGGTGCTGTACTCTTTCCTAAAACCCGCTTGCTCATTACCCAAAACCCCTTCTGTCAATAGATAATCATAAAGTCTAGTATTTAATAATGATGTAAATAGTTTTCCTAAGCAGCTAAGTAAAGTAATACCTCTATAATTATCAACATTATCAATGTTAGCTTTATGCTTATACAAGGGCTTCATAATACCGACCGTCCACTCAGAAGGAATAACTGCTGTTTTCGAGATTAAGTTAAACAACTGTACAATAACAACTACCATGGTGTCTGGACAATGTTTTATAAACTCATTTAATATATCATCAATTCCTGGTGACTTTCCATTTTTAAGTTTCTGAATGTGTTTCTTAATTTCATTAAACGTAAATGTGGAATTAATTAAATCATTTTCATTTTGTTCTAACTGAACTGTATTCACTGATTCACTTGCTGCTTTAGGGTAAATGCGTTGTTTTGAAGCCATGAGCTTCTGCATTTGAAGTCTGAGTCAGTGAACGCTTCGGAGCTATCGTTACAAGGATCACAAAAGTACTCAAAGAAAGTATCCAGAGAAATATTACCAATATTTTCCTCTTTATTTTCATTAATGATTCGCCAGTATTCCCTAGGGTTTTCAGTTCTTAATGTTCTAAGTTGCGTATGTACATTTTCTTCATACACACGCTTCACTTGCCTTATGACTCTTTTATGTTTCTTCGCCAGTATTTTCAAGTGCTTTTTATCTTCCTCGGAACTCGCTAAGTGTAACCTTTTCCTGAAGTTTACATATTCCTTCTTTGATAGCACTGGTCGACACCAAAAATGGTTCTGAGTTCATTGTGTGTGGGTTGGAAAGCATTTTCGCTGCTGATTTCAAAAAATGGCATTGCTTTTTCTCTAGCACGTATAGTCTTTGAAATATCGGCATTTTAAATTTTAATAGCTATTATAATTATATACGTATATATAATTATATAATTAATCGAAACAATCCCCCTACGTTAATATATATTACTCGTAATTAAATTCTGGTGGTGCCTGCGGCTTTATTAGGACCTAATGTACATATCTGGCAAAAAATATACTTAAATTATGTTCCAAATATATCCGAAAATGTGCCACATCTTGGAAATATCCGAAAATATGCCAAATCACAGTAAATTTTTATTTTATATATATACTAGCCGCAAAGCCGCCCTCCGGGCGGACTTTTTTGGCTAGCTCCTGCGGAGGGCTATTAGTGGTGGGCCTTTGGCCCACCACCTGTGTTTGGTGGGCCGAAGGCCCACCAAACACGGACTCTCCAGATAGCCCCTTCTAACTTTCCTGAAATCACGGATGTAGAAATGTATGTATTCCCCCCACCCATTCACTCACCCATTACCCATCACCCCCCACCCATTCACTCACCCATTACCCATCACCCCCACCCATTCACTCACCCATTACCCATCACCCCCCACCTATTCCCTCACCCATCACCCATCATCCCCAACCCATCAGCCCCCACCCATTCACTCACCCATCACCCCACACCCATTAACCCATCAACCCCACCCATTCACTCACCCATTACCCATCACCCTACATCAAGGTTTCCTCAATTCTCGCAACCCACTTTTTTTTCCCCAATTATCGCTAATAGGCTGCTAAAAAAAAAAAGAAAAAAAAAGTGATCGGATCATCTCATAATGAGCTTAAAACCATCCCCTGGTCAACTCGGTTCCAAAAATGTGCCACATGAGGTGATTGCGCCACGGGGGGCGGAACCTATACCAGACACACACACACAAACACACACAGACAGACACACTTTCGCTTATTTACCATTACCCATCACCCCCCACCTATTCCCTCACCATCACCCATCAACCCCCAACCCATCACCCCCCACCCATTCACTCACCCATCACCCCACACCCATTACCCATCACCCCACCATTCACTCACCCATTACCCATCACCCTACATCAAGGTTTCCTCAATTCTCGCACCCACTTTTTTTTTTCACAATTATCGCTAATGGGCTGCTAAAAAAAAAAAAAAAAAAAAAAAAATCGGATCATCTCATAATTGGGCTTAAAAACCTTCCCCTGGTCAACCGGTTCCAAAAATGTGCCATATGAGTTGATTGCGCCAGGGGGGGCGGAACCTATACCAGACACACACACACAACACACACACACACACACACACACACACACAGACAGACAGACAGACACACTTTTGCTTATATTATTATAGATTACCCATCACCCCCCACCTATTCCCTCACCCATCACCCATCACCCCAACCCATCACCCCCACCCATTCACTCACCCATCACCCACACCCATTACCCATCACCCCACCATTCACTCACCCATTACCCATCACCCTACATCAAGGCTTCCTCAATTCTCGCCAACCTACTTTTGTTTTCACAATTCTCGCTAATAGGCTGCTAAAAAAAAAAAGAAAAAAAAAAAGGTGATCGGATCATCTCATAAGTGGGCTTATGACCTTCCCCTGGTCAACCTGATTCCAAAAATGTGCCATATGAGGTGTTTGCGCCACGGGGGGCGGAATCTATACCACACACACACACACACACACAGACACACACACTTTCGTTTTTATTAATATAGGAAGATATATATATATATATATATATATATATATATATATTATATATATATATATATATATATATATATATATATATATAATATAAGCGAAAGTGTGTCTGTCTGTCTGTCTGTGTGTGTGTGTGTGTGTGTGTGTGTGTGGTATAGGTTCCGCCCCCCGTGGCGCAAACACCTCATATGGCACATTTTTGGAATCAGGTTGACCAGGGGAAGGTCATAAGCCCACTTATGAGATGATCCGATCACTTTTTTTCTTCTTTTTTTTTAGCAGCCTATTAGCGAGAATTGTGAAAACAAAAGTGGGTTGCGAGAATTGAGGAAGCCTTGATGTAGGGTGATGGGTAATGGGTGAGTGAATGGGTGGGGTGATGGGTAATGGGTGTGGGATGATGGGTGAGTGAATGGGTGGGGGGTGATGGGTTGGGGGTGATGGGTGATGGGTGAGGAAATAGGTGGGGGGTGATGGGTAATGGGTGAGTGAATGGGTGGGAGGTGATGGGTAATGGGTGAGTGAATGGGTGGGGGGTGATGGGTAATGGGTGAGTGAATGGGTGTGTGGTGATGGGTAATGGGTGAGTGAATGGGTGGGGGGTGATGGGTAATGGGTGAGTGAATGGGTGTGTGGTGATGGGTAATGGGTGAGTGAATGGGTGGGGGGTGATGGGTAATGGGTGAGTGAATGGGTGTGTGGTGATGGGTAATGGGTGAGTGAATGGATGGGGGGTGATGGGTAATGGGTGAGTGAATGGGTGTGTGGTGATGGGTAATGGGTGAGTGAATGGGTGGGGGGTGATGGGTAATGGGTGAGTGAATGGGTGGGGGGTGATGGGTAATGGGTGAGTGAATGGGTGGGGGTGATGGGTAATGGGTGAGTGAATGGGTTGAGGGCGATGGGTAATGGGTGAGTGAATGGGTGGGGGGTGATGGGTAATGGGTGGGGGGTGATGGGTAATGGGTGAGTGAATGGGTGTGTGGTGATGGGTAATGGGTGAGTGAATGGGTGGGGGGTGATGGGTAATGGGTGAGTGAATGGGTGGGGGTGATGGGTAATGGGTGAGTGAATGGGTGTGTGGTGATGGGTAATGGGTGAGTGAATGGGTGTGTGGTGATGGGTAATGGGTGAGTGAATGGGTGGGGGGTGATGGGTAATGGGTGAGTGAATGGGTGGGGGGTGATGGGTAATGGGTGAGTGAATGGGTGTGTGGTGATGGGTAATGGGTGAGTGAATGGGTGTGTGGTGATGGTAATGGGTGAGTGAATGGGTGGGGGGTGATGGGTAATGGGTGAGTGAATGGGTGGGGGGTGATGGGTAATGGGTGAGTGAATGGGTGGGGGGTGATGGGTAATGAGTGAGTGAATGGGTGGGGGGAATACATACATTTCTACATCCATGATTTCAGGAAAGTTAGAAGGAGCTATCTGGAGAGTCCATGTTTGGTGGGCCGAAGGCCCACCAAACACAGGTGGTGGGCCGAACCAATAGCTCTCCGCAGGAGCTAGCCAAAAAGTCCGCCCGGAGGGCGGCTTTGCGGCTAGTAATAATATAAGCGAAAGTGTGTCTGTCTGTCTGTGTGTATGTGTGGTATAGGTTCCGCCCCCCGTGGCGCAAACACCTCATATGGCACATTTTTGGAATCAGGTTGACCAGGGGAAGGTCATAAGCCCACTTATGAGATGATCCGATCACTTTTTAAAAAAAAATTTTTAGCAGCCTATTAGCGAGAATTGTGAAAACAAAAGTGGGTTGCGAGAATTGAGGAAGCCTTGATGTAGGGTGATGGGTAATGGGTGAGTGAATGGGTGGGGTGATGGGTAATGGGTGTGGGGTGATGGGTGAGTGAATGGGTGGGGGGTGATGGGTTGGGGGTGATGGGTGAGAGAATAGGTGGGGGGTGATGGGTAATGGGTGAGTGAATGGGTGTGGTGATGGGTAATGGGTGAGTGAATGGGTGGGGGTGATGGGTAATGGGGGGGTGATGGGTAATGGGTGAGTGAATGGGCGGGGGGTGATGGGTAATGGGTGAGTGAATGGGTGGGGGGAATACATACATTTCTACATCCATGATTTCAGGAAAGTTAGAAGGGGCTATCTGGAGAGTCCATGTTTGGTGGGCCAAAGGCCCACCAAACACAGGTGGTGGGCCGAAGGCCCACCAATAGCCCTCCGCAGTAGCTAGCCAAAAAGTCCGCCCGGAGGGCGGCTTTGCGGCTAGATATATATATATATATATATATATATATATATATATATATATATATATATATATATTATATATATATATATATATATATATATATATATATATAATATATATATATATATATTATATATATATATATATATATATATATATATATTTTTTTTTTTTTTTTGGAACACAACTTCGAGATTTTTTTTGAGAGAAAGATGCGCTAGTTCGAAGAACAGTCAGATCTAGACTGTTCTTCAGAAGAACAGTCAAGATCTCAAATTGGTATTAAATATACATATGATCAAAACTATACTTAACACACAAAAGTACTCACCCTGCTCCATAGTACATCAGAAGTGTTGCTGTAGTTTGCTCTTTCGTTTGTAGGAGCAGCTACTTTCACGTTGTAGCGTTCAGCAATAGTCCCCTATCATGTTGGGACTGAATCGTCCTTGGTATCGGGTTTCCATGGTGGCAATGTCCTGGTGGAAACGTTCCCCCTGCTCTTCACTGACTGCGCCAAGATTCGTTGGGAAGAAATCAAGATGTGAATGGATAAAGTGGATTTTGAGTGACATCCGAGCCCCAAGCGCATGGTAACTCTTCAACATGTCATTTACAAGTTCCTCATAATTCGATGCTCGAACATTACCTAGGTAGTTCTTTATAACAGCCAAAAAGCTCTTCCAAGCAGCTTTTTCCAGGGCAGTTAGGCTCTTTACAAAGTCATCATCATTGAGTAGTTGACGAATTTGAGGACCATTGAAAACACCTGCCTTTACTTTGGCTTCAGTTACAGTGCGTTCAAACTTTGCTAACAAATACTGAAAGCCAGCACCATTTTGATCCATGGCCTTCACAAAATGTTTCATTAACCCAAGTTTCAGATGTAATGGAGGTAAGTACACCTTTTCACTGTCAACAAGAGGTTTGTACATACAGTTGAACCTGCCAGGTGAGTCTTTCGGTCGTGCTGGCCATTCCTTTTGTTTGTAATGTTTGCTGTCCGCTCTAGAGTCTCACAAACAAAGAAAACACATGTGCTTAGTGTAACCTAACTGGAGTCCTAGAAGCAAGGAGATTACCTTCAGGTCCCCACACAGATTTCACTGATGTTCTTCATATTTAACAGCAGATAACAAAGTCTTCATAGTTTCATAAGTTTTACTCATTTCATGGCCATGCGCAATTGGAACACTCGGAAGCTTATTTCCTTTATGCAGAAGAACGGCCTTTAGCGTGTTTTTTCCTGAATCTATGAACAGCCGCCACTCACTCTTATCATAAGTGTGAGACTCACAAAGTTGTTCCATGAGTGTGTCAACATCAAAGCAGTAACAGAGCTTGTGTTCCATCTTGAAGAAGCTTGAAAGTTTTTTATGTCTACGACGAAACGTGGTGATGAGAACTCCTTCGTGTAGCAAATTCCATTCCTTGAGACGAGATCCAAGGACTTCACTTTTCTCCTTGGGTAGATCTAGGTCCCTAGCAAGGTCATGTAGCATTTCCTGACTGATGAATTTGGGCTCTCTTTTGTCTGCCATTTCTTGAAAGTCTGTATCCATGGGATTATCCTCCTCGTTCGAATCTGATTCACTTATAGCACTTGCAATTGGAACATTTGGAACTGGGAGATCAGGACCATGTGGCACAGGCCTGATGGCAATAAGTACGTCAGGATACCTGATTTTGGCTCGCGTTTTTACTGAATATCCTTTGATGTTAGTGAAGCAGAAGTAGCAGTCAGTACTGTGATCCTTTTGTTCACGCCAAACCATTGGGATGCCGAATGCCATGCCTGATGGCCGTTTGCCACGCATCCATTCATTCAAGTGGTTCACACAGGGGTTGCATGCTACGTGAGGGACCCACTTCTTATCTTGATCACCTATACGGCACTTGAAGTAATGCAGATAAGCTGCTTTAACATTCTTTGTAAGAAGTTTCTTCAGACTGTCAGGGGTAAAAATTCCACATATGTAACAAAAACTGTCTGATGCATTCACACAGTTACGGCGCTCCATCACAGCCCGGTACAAGGTACTATATACGGTAAACCAACTAAAATTAGGACTCCACTAAATCAAACACATCATATCTGCAAAGAAAAAGAAAATGTTTAAACATATGTCAATAGCTGTACGATCAGTAGGTAAAAAAGTACTACACAGCCTGCTAACCCCTCGCCAATACGCAGCGCGCACACCCTCCCCTGCTCACTGCACAAACCACGCTGACTCAAAAACACTGCACTGCCCTAAATAGGCTTGAGAAAAGAAAAGATTAAGAGTTTAAAATGAAAACATTGGTGAAACCTATTTCTGCTGATTTTACCCATATTTTTTCATGAATTGCGTCTGGTTCTCAAAAACTGGACGTGATAGAGTTAATTGAACATCAGATTCGAGTTCAGCAGGGTCGATTTATTTATAATCAGCTTCATTTAGTCCAGAACCATATCTACGATTTTTTTTTGTCGACCAGTGTAGTCTGCATTGGTCACTGAACCAGGGTTTACTTTTCACTCTTAATTGTTTCGAACGGGCAGGTTTGTTTGAGCTGGCGGGTTTCAACATACCAGTTTCTCTAGATGGTTCTAATAGTATCTCGTATATACTCGATACCAAGTTATCCATCACGGTCTGGTTCACATTCACTTCGATGATCGAATCGAGCTCCGTTTTCAGAGAAGCAATTTTCACTGTATTAATAGCATTTTCATATTGGTGTTTTCTTTCGTAGTTCCACCTGCATTTTACGAGCATTGCTGTCGATTCGTTTTCTTTTTGTGTGTCTGGTCCTTTTGTTTGGTCTCTGTTACGCGCCATCCTCAGATTCCCCATATTTCAGCCATGATGCTTTCAGTAACATGTAGTCAAAACTAAAGATGACCAACCATTATGCTGGTACATTTATCAGGGGTGACATGAATACTAGTAGACCTGCCTACAAGCGCTATAGGCACAGATGTAAACAAAAACAAACAAACACAAACAACGAAAAAAGTTCAGCCAAGGTCCAAAAGTGTGACTTTTACCTGCATAAAATAATAATGGCCGGCACCCATGCTAAATCAATCTGGCATTGATAAGACATAAATACTAGGGTGGATACCACTAAAAGTTTTGACCTTAAAGGTAATTTCAAGGTCATTTTGTAACCCAAAAAAGTCCAAATGCAAAGTCATCCTAATATAGTCATGTTATATATCAAAAGAAAGGTATGGAAGAGACAGTTTAGTACTATTTTCAGGTCAGAATATTAGGTCATAGGTCTGTCTGACCTATGACTGATTGATTTAGCATGGGTGCCAGCTATTAACATTCCATGCAGGTAAAAGCTTTTATGAAGCCTTTTACTTCTTGTCTGGTATACTGTAGCATTATAATAAATTAATATATTTCTTAACCAAAAACGTTTGTGTATGCAATATGTAGTTGACAAAAATTGGGTCATTCTGATAGAGTACAACAGTAAATAGAATAGCAGGCATTTATTTACGCATTTCAGATTATTTTTGAAGCACGTGCATCTAGCAGTCCTGCACTTAATTAATTTTGCAGGAACAGATCACAAGTTCGAGGTAGGACAATGGTACATGAGGTAACCTGGTCCATTGAGGTTTCAGACAATCTGACTCCTATTTCCAAGCATCTACGGGCAATGTCACAACAATAGTTTCCATCTCTGCCTGAAGCCAAATCTTGGCCTGGCAGTTGGCGTGTTGGACATGAATCTCTAAGGCATCACGTGTTGGAGGAAACAGTTCCAAGCCTGTCTTGGCCTTGCTGAACGTGTGCAATCCTGCACTGTCAACTGTCTGCAGCCCTAGACTTCGATAGAGGTTGCAAACAAGCTGTTCAACCGGTCCAAGCTCACCATCACGGGCAATCCCTTCTACCAGTCATGGATTTAAAAAAAAAAATTATGTAGGTCTCTTTTCCATATCAACTGAATGAATGAAGAGGTTGTGTCGCAACCTGTGGGTGCATGAAAACTCATGAGGTTATTCTTCACTGCATTAGGAACACATTTTGCTACTTGAGAATAAGAATGCACTTCTGCTTCTTTGCAATTCCAGAGATCAGCCAAACTTCATTTGTTTGGAGGCGGTGAAGTGCAAAAGGAGAAGCATTATATCAGTATATCTGCACTTCACAGGAATTCGTTGATAGCCCATATCCAACCTTCAACCTTCTTCATTTGTTTGGAGGCGGTGAAGTGCAAAAGGAGAAGCATTATATCAGTATATCTGCACTTCACAGAAATTCATTGATAGCCCATATCCAACCTTCAACCTTGTCTCAGCCATGTCTCAGCCAGGTTCATGCATATTTTTTCATAGTCTCGTAATGGCATTTCTTTAGCGTGTTTTACTGTTTTTTATTTGATAATATTATAGAACAAACATTTACGAAGATTACAGTATACCATATATACTGATAAACCAGTCTATATGATAGTCCATAGACCACTATATCTCTTTGTCGGGCGCCCCGCGGGCCCCTATGCAGCCCCGCAATTCAAAACATTGTCGCGTGAACAGTCCAGGTATACAGTGGTCTATGTCTCAGCATATTCATGATTCCCATCAAGTTTAAGGTCATCTGTGGATCTCCATGAATCTCCATCTTCCATCCTCCATCTTCATGAATCTACCTCTTATTACCATATCGTATTCTTCTGGAAGATCTCTGGTTTTCTGGATGATCATTTCAGAGAGGAAATGCGCCAGGTTTGCCTTGTTTTCATATATAGCAACAACTTGTCTGCAAACTTGAGGCAGTGGATCATCTGGTCCATCTATTAACTTTAGAATAGGCTTCTTCTTGGTCACTCGTTATGCTCTGGTACCAGATTTTGATTGCATCCACACCCAGACAGCGATCGAACACAATATCAACTCGTGTCGTGTTATCTCTAAATTAACATGTCACTGATTGAATAAAAGCAGCAGCATAATCTCCAAATGTCTGACAACAATGAGACTTTCCCATAGCTTGAATGAGAGCATAACCATCAATGAAAAAGCAAGTTTTCATGTCAGATTCTGGAATTTCTGAAGCAATTTCAATTTTGTTCATCAAAACACTGATCAGTTCAGCTGTATTTGTTTAATTCATCTTTCCTCCAGTGTTTGCCAAGGAAAGTGGGATTGGTGACAGTCCATGTTTCAAGATATTTGCATTTCCACTGTTTTACCTGCTGTAACCGCATTCAATAGACGTTGGGGCAGTTTTCGGTTTGCTTTAATGGATTTTTGTATCTTCTTTTTACGTTATAGCCTATAGCGCTTGTAGGCTATTATGTTTTTCCTTGAAGGCTCTGGGTGGTAGGCCCTGCACATTTTGGAGGGTCGTGATGGTTTGTTACCCTTTTCTGTCTTGTTATTAAAGATAACAGGGTTCAACCCAAATAACGTACAGAGTCAATGACACTGTTGGGGTTGATTGCCAATGAATGACTATCCTGAGAGGCAGGTATATCTTGCTTCCCTGTCCAGAGGTCATCTAAGGTGGTAGGGAATAAATGTGGTCGAGCGGAGTAAGGATTGCTGATTTAAGTAATGTATAATTATTGTAAGTGCCAAGGAATCGAGTAAGACAATATACTATTATAAATATATATTATATTATATATATGTACACTGCAAGGTTTCAACAATACAAAGTCACGGGTTCTAACAAACGGCCAAGGAATCTTAAGTCATATTGACAGGCCAGAACAAATTTTATGTGACAACCACACACATACCTGTGTGTATGTGTGTGTGTACTCACACAGATTCGCATGGAGTCTGCTCTAGGAGCGCCTGGGTCGCGTCTCCGATGGCTTCTGCCCCCTTTCCAGCCTTTCGGCGTGTTTTATAGGAAAGGTTTCATTGTTGAACAGTTTTTTACACAGGTACTGCTGAGTGCGTGGAATGCGAAGGTCCGCTCGCTGTTCACATGGTAATGACCCAAACACACCCAAAGATAGCTGTGTATGTCCAGGTTTACAAAGGTTATCAACTAAGATAAGTGGCAATTAACCACAAGCACACACATCGACTGATTGTGCATTCTCAAGAATGCATGCAGCGAGGGAACAACGCCATTATGTCCATGTAAACATTAGCAAGGAGGTAGTGTCTGTCCGAGCAACACAATAACGAAGATGTGTTGCTGAAAGAGGCAGACACGCGTACATACACCTCCAAAATGATCACATGCTGATAACATATATGTTTGTTTCATCATACACATACTTATAATCTCTATCCAGTGCCATAACAGGTTGGCCATCGCCCGTTGGTGGCGCAGGCTGGATTTTCATAGTGACACCTGTGATCTATAGATGAAGATCCGTTTTCTGTGATGGTCAACCCTCATTAAAGGCTCATGCTGCCACCTGGTGCTTTCTCTGCCGCACTTGAAGTCGCAGTCGAAAGAACAGGAATGTAGCATGCGGGTTTCTTCGGCCACTCGACGATGAATTTACAGTTGCTTCTTGATGGGACTTGAACTCGGGACCTTGTGCTCATCTGCAATGCTCTTGTCGACCGCGTTAAAGATGGCCGAAAAAAGTTGCCCCCGGTAAGATTCGAACTCGAGACATCGAGCTCAACACTCTAGGACGCTAACTACTCACCCACCGCCTCCCGTTTTGGACATTATGAGAACAAAACAGCGTAAGAAAATAAGGAAGCTACAAGAGGCCGTGAGACCTACACGAGGTAGTTCCTGTTACTTAAAATTACCTAGATCCACCTTCCATCCCCATCCATGAATTTATGTAGTCTCCTTTTAAAGCTCCCTAATGACTCCGCACTAACAACCTGTCTACTGAGTCCATTCCAATCATTTAGCACCCTTTTTATGAACCAGTTTTTCCCTATCTCTTTTTTAAATCTACGGTTTTCCAGCTTGAATCCGTTACTTCTTGTTCTACCCTGGTTACTAGCCGTAGGAACTTTTCCTACGTCTCCTTTATTATATCCCTTTATCCATTTAAAATCTTCTATCAGATCGCCCTTTACTCTACATCTCTCGAGTGAGTGTACATTTTATAGCTTTAATCTCTAATCATAATTAAAGTTACGCATCTCATGAATCATTTTGGTCATCCTTTTCTGCACTGATTATAAAAAGGCTATATCCATACTGGAATATAGAGACCAAAACTGAACCGCATAGTCTAGGTGAGGTCTGACTAGAACCAAATAAAGCTTTAGAATAACCTCAGCACTTCTACTTTTAACACTTCTGGTAATGAATCCTAACACCCTATTAGCTCTATTTCTAGCCTCAATACATTGTCTTCTAGGTCGGAAGCCTGAACTCACCCTCACTCCCAGATCTTTCTCAACTTCTGATTTTTTCAGCGATACATTGCGTATGGTGTATATATTACCAGGGTTTATTTCTACCAACATTCATAACGCTGCACTCATCAATATTAAATTTCATCTTTACGAGACAAAAAGACATGAGAAAGTTGCTTTGTAGATAATTGCAAATGTGTTGGACCGAGTTTTGGGGAGTACGTCATGAAATCCTACCTTTTTATCTACTAATCGCGCTGTCACATTATTGAACATTTGCCTCTGTCCTCTGTCTTCAGCAGTCAGAAAATCCTTAGCTACATCTTCTGGTACAGTATTCTTTGTGACACCAAAAAATGACACTTTTTATGCTTGACTCAGAAGAACTATTGTAGGTTGATTATTTTCAAATTGTTCGTGAACTCTGAAAACATCAAATTTTGTGAGCGGTGACATCAATTTTCTCTCATCTCTAGTGTCACGTGTCATCCAGCTTGAAAGGCTATCGGGACTCGTAAAGACCTATTTTTCCTCGTCATCTTAAAAGTTGAACAAAGCTATCATACCCTGTGTGATGCCTGACCGTTCTGACCATGTGCTACAACACTTGTCCCTCGCTTGGTCATTCCTGAATATTCCAATTATGCAATTGTTCATCTTGCATGTTTTATTGATCCATTCTGTTGCCTGGTCCACAAGAACTTGGTTGAATATCTTTTTGGTCATCTTCACAACAAAGTTACTATCAATGACTCGTGAACTGCAGGAGCTGACTTCTCAAGCTTCATATCTGAAAGATAGATAGGTCCCCATCTTACATTGTTTGTGTGGTCATAGATGGTGAGCCAAGGCAGCATGGCAGAAAAAGAATCCAGATGAAAAATTCAATTCCCATATATCTCTGCGCGAATGAAGTCCTGAAGAATTTCAACCATACGCATGTAGTCTAATCAAAACTTGTAGTTAGGATTGTTTGAGTACTTCTTATCAAATTTGATCTTGATTCCTTTCACATTCATGTCACTGAGAACAGCAGAAAGTTAGCCAATTGCATTGTGGAGTGCATTTCTGTCAGTAGCAGCCTTGTTTCTACACACATCGGCCATATTCTGGGAAAGTGTCGTAACCTGCGAAGTCAGCTCCAGTTCAGTTTCGATGATCTATGATTTGAACATTGACCACTTTATGTGCCACAGAGCTTCATATGTCAGCATATGTCCTCTCACTGCCCGGTAGTATGCTTTTCCATCCAACAATGTTTGTGGTTTCGTTCATTGCTCTCCAACCAGGAACCGATGGATCATCTTTGTCATCACAAATGCTTTCAAAAAATTCAACCAATCGACAAATTTGACAAAGGCTGGAACATTATTCTTGCTCTCAAGGTAAGTCAAACTGTAATGGGGACGAGAACTTGTTTTCCCTCATAGTGATGGTTTCCCCTGGACCATAAACAAGGGGTGGTGGCAGTGTTAACCCATAAAAAGCATTGCAAATAGCATATAAGTAAATAACCAAAGTCACCAGCAGTACATCAATACCAATGGTATGGTTCGCTGCATGGAAGATATCCAAAATGCCTCGGAATGTGTAGTTTGGTGGAGTGCAAGCCCTAAACCAATATGTTTTGGTGTCAACTTTCGTTTCTTAAACACTGCCTGCATACACAATATCTTGAGCAATGCTGAACACCTCTGCTTGATACTGCTATCTATCTCAATTCCCTCATGCAGATCATCCACATCATTGAACAGTTAACGCAGAAATATATAAAAGCTGCTTGGTATAGCTTATGCAGCATGTTCTTCATCAAGTCTTTGCATACTACTGGAATGACCTGGACTGTATGTGAGATATTTTCTGATTCTTAGTGCCACATGTACCATTTATGTATTGATATACCCTTGATTAAATCCTACAGTACCAACATCATCTCCTGTGGATTCCAATTATGAGAATAAACCACCACGTTGACGAATTTGTGTCAATGCCTTTGACAGAATGAAGCTAGACTGCTCACTAGGGTACATTATTGGTGCTCTGTTTGAAAGAGGTTTGATATATCCTGCCTTCTAACCGATAACTTTCATAACCTTCCCGTAGAAGGTTGTTATTCTGGACTGATAATTCTTACGAACCGGGATGTTTCTCTTAGCACACATGTCCTGGTATCTGCGCCACGCATTCGTCATGTCATAAATATTACCTTGAAAGCCCAATGTCCAAATCAGAGCAGAACCTCGTCAAGCACTCGTCCAGATCTGGTTCAACTTCTCGAAGTGTTCCTTTAGTGCGTCGTTCGAATATCTCTAAACAAGGCAGATGATACAGGCCGTCAGCTGCCATCAAGTCAATGACACCAGAGAGTCTGGCGGACTTTACTGGATCAGATCTAGCTCGTTTAATCAGCGCTGTGGATTTATTCGTAGTTTCTACTCGGTGAAGCTTCTTGCTTGAGATATGTGACTGGCAAAACATACAGAGCTTCCAGTCAATAGTTGTCTAAGAACCTCTTATTGGAGCTGTAATGTTTGAGCTGGTAGATGGTACAGGTGCTGGTTGTCGCTGATTTAGTAGTCTGTCCAGTTTGTTCTCCGATGTTAACGCAGACAAGCAGGATTTGTGCCATTATATTTCGATTTTATTAGAATTATCCAACAAGAGACCATTTAGTTTGTCCAGCACGTCTGAATACCTGTGGTCACCCAATTCCCTTCTTAGTAAGGAAAGTAGTAAGGAAAGTAGTAGTATAGTTAGTAAAGGAAACTTTTTGCCTGATAAGCACTGCTTATTATAAAGGCTGGCCTTCTAAGTTGTAAACAAACATTATTGTATTTATATATTTATACGGCTATTATTAAATGTTTCAAATGTTTCAAAATGTTTTAGTTGTGCAACATCTTCCGTTATGTTTTTTCCACCAGTGGAGGCTTGGCGAAGGTCCCCTGAACTGCTTTGACAAAAAAAAAAAAATTCTTGTTGTCGGAGTTAATATGCTGCCTTTTGGAAGTCTTTCTGTTGGAGTTTTCACTCATGATTATTGTGTCATAAGTTATGCAAAATAAAAGAGCAAAATTGTACTAGTTATACGTATACAGTAAAAGGTATACAGGTTATACATTGCAAAAATGGATACAACTATGCAGTCTAAAAACGTAGTCTAAATTACAATGTAATCATGTAATCAATACCGAACAATCCAGAATCATCGATACCGAACATCAACAGTAATCGACATGGGTAAGGTAATCCTACGCGCTACAAAAATACTAGAGTGGACTTTAACTTACATGACCAACTTCTCATATCAATATTCTGACCTAAAAATAGTACCAAACTGTTTGTCTCGTTTGTCTTTAAAATTTGACCTTTTTAGAGCACAAAATTACCTTGAAAATTTTAATGACCTTTAACGTCAACATCTTCAGTGGCATCCATCCTAGTATTTATGTCGGACCTATGACTCATTGATTTATCATTGGTAGTCAAAATTACCTTTAAATCACCTTTAAAGTCAAAATTTTAAGTGGCATCCACCCTAGTATTTATGTCTGACCTATGACTCATTGATTTAGCATGGGTGCCGGCTATTAACATTCCATGCATTTAAAAGGATTTTTTCTTAATCTGTTTTCCTTCTTGGCTGGTTTATGAATATTGTTAACGAATGAAAATGTATTTCCTGGACACGGTTGCGCTTAAGCGCGCACTACCTTGACATTGAGGAGGGACGATTAAACATAAAAGGCAGATGAAGACTGCCCATCGATGAACGGTTGTGAGTGCAGTGAAGTGCAAACTGAAAAAACATGTATTTGAGGTATGCCTTTATCACAACAGGTTTTTACATCACAAAGGACTGGCCAAAGGAAGAAAAAAAAATCACAAAAAGCCTGCTTAATTGCCAGTCCCTATAAAGAAGACAGTAACAGAATATAAAAATAGGAGGGGTGGGCCAATTTTGTTCGGGAGGTGTCTTGTTACTCCTCTCTAGAAAAGATTGAAGTCGTAGAAAGGTGGAAAAATAAAAACAGAAAGAGACTTCCAAAGTTTACCAGTGAAGGGGATGAAAGAAAGAAGATACTGTTTACCTCTTACATTAGGGAGATGGACAGACTGGGGATAAGAACAAGTAAAAATTCTTGTGCAGCGAGTCCACGGAAGGGGGAAAGGGATGCAGTTAGCAAGTTCAGAAGAGCAGTGAGCATGAAAATAACGGTAGAATATAGCCAGAGAAGCAAATTTGCGGTGGTAACTCAAAGATTGAAGATAGTCAGTCAGAAGAGGGAAGTTGATGGGACGAAAGGCTTTTGACTCAACCCTATTTAAGAGAGCTACATGAGTGGATCCCCCACAAACATGAGAGGCATACATCATACGTGGGTGGATAAGGCCCCTGTACAGAGCAAGCAACTAGAAGGGAGAAAAAATGGACGCAGACGCTACAGGACACCTAACCTCATAGAAGTTGTTTTAGCACGAGATGAAATGTGATATTTCAAGTTCCGAATTTTAGTAAGGGATAGTCCTAGAATTTTATTGAAGAAGAGGGAGACAGTTGAGTGTCGTTGAAGAAGAGGGGATAGCTATCTGGAAGTTTATTTCGAGTTGATAGGTAAAGAAGTTGGGTTTTGAGGCATTGAACAAAGCAATGTTTGTTTTGCCCCAATCATAAATTATAGAAAAGTCTAAAGTTAGGCACTCTATGGCATCTCTCCGTGAATGACTTAGTTCATGTTGAGTTGGGCATCTAATGAACGACGTTGAAAAATGCAGGGTAGAACTTAGTAGGACTCAGAAGATCATTAATGCATAATAGAAATTTAATGGGTGATAGAACAGAACGAACCCTGAGGATCACCACTATTGACTTAGGAGAAGAACAATGACCGTCTACATTAGCTGCAATAGAACAGTTTGAAAGGAAACTTAAAAGGAAGGTGCAGGAGAAGGATAGAAACCGAATGAGGGTAGTTTAGAAATTAAAGATTTCTGCCAGACTATACCAAAAGCTTTTGATATGTCAAGGGCAGCAGCAATAGTTTCGCCGAAACCACTAAAAGTGTATGATCAAGATTTAGTTAGGAAGGCTAGAAGAAAATTGACAGTAGATCGTTCTTTACAGAAGCTTTACTGACAATCAGATATAAAAATGCGAAGAGATAAATGCCTAAGAATCTTCTCATTAAGTATAGTTTAAAAAGCTTTAGAAAGGCAGGAAGTCAAAACTATAGGACGGTAGTTTGAAGGATTTGAACGGTCATCCTTCTTAGGAACAGGTTGAATGTGAGCAAACTTCCAGCAAGAAGGAAAGGTGGAAGTAGATAGACAAGGACGGAAAAGTTTGTTTGACCAGGCAGGGTGCAAGCACAGAAGCAGTTTCTTAGAACAATAAGAGGGACTCCGTCAGGACTGTAAGCTTTCCGAGTATCTAGGCCTGAAAGGGCATAGAAAACTCCATTACGAAGGATCTCAATAACAGGCATAATATAGTCACAGGGTGGAGGAGAAGGAGGGACAAGCTCTTCATCAACCAGAGTGGACTCTTTAGCAAAGATTTAAGTAAAGAGTTCAGCTTTATAAATATATGAGACAGCTGTGGAGCCATCTGGGTGAAGCATGGAAGGGAAAGATGAAACAGTAAATTTCTTAGAGATGTTTTTGGCTAGATGCCAGAAGTCACGCGAGGAGTTCGATGCAGAAAGATTTTGACATTTTCTATTGATGAAGGAGTTTCTGGTAGGATGAAAAAATACACAAAATAAAAATTTTACATCCATTAAAGTAACCAGAAAACTATATAAAAAGAAGAAGTATGTGTAAGAATATTATAATTATGATATAATGATAATGATAATTAATGTAATATCAATAATACTGATAATGATTATTGTATACTCTACATTGATTATTGCGTATCTGTATATGATCATTATTGTTATTATTATTACTCTTATCGTCATTATTGTGATTGTAATAATGAAAAAAATAATGAAATCAAAATAGTAATCATAATCATAATATAAATAATAATTAAATTATAATAATAACAAAATTATATTGATAAGAAGAAAATAAATAAGGAAAACAAAAAAGGGTGATAACAGAAATACGTGAATATTATGTACCAACAATTCTTAAACAATTCAGGATGAAAAAAAATTGGAAAAGAGGCAGCAGCTACATAAAGAGCAGCAGCGAACGTGCAGAGACTGGGAAGCAGGGAATAGAGTGCAAAAGGAGGAGTTGAAGGAATGGGACTTAAATAAGCAACAGCTAGATTTGAGAGAGTAAGAGATACAGCTAATACACATACAGAGATAAAGAAGAACAGAAACAAGAAGGAGGAAGAGGAGGAGGAGAGGAGGAGGAGAGGAGGAACTTAAGGTTCATCAAGCAAATTATTCGTCTTGGAATAGCACTACAAAAATCATTACCTCTCTTGTTCTCTTCCCACCTCCTTACCTTTACCCCCCTCTTGCCATCCATCTATTTTCCTCGTTCACTTATCCATTCCTCCTTCCCTTCTTTTTTCTTACCCTTTACCTCCTTCCCTCCCTCTTACCCTCCTTCTATCCGGTGTACAGGTGCATTTTCTGGTACGCAGGTGAATATACTTTACCTCTGCGAATCGGATATCCCTGCCGTGCATAGTCTCAGGTCATCCTTGGACAAGGTGTAAACCTGGATAGTCCCCCGCACCAGGCTTATGTTGAAACTGCTGTGCAGCAGCAGTGATGGATTGGACTGCAGGCAGATCATGTCTTTAGAGAAAATGGCTAAAGTTCCAGGGCTCTAGTTAAGCTGGAGTATGCCCTTGTTAGCTGGGTCTGCTGTGTAAAGGATTTTGGTAAAGGGTACTTGGTGCCAGTTGTTGGTGGGACTTCAATGCCCCTCCACTCTTTTACATGCCTTTCATCCCTATTCTTCATGACAACTGGTTTTCGTCTTTTCTTTAAACAGATTGTCTTTGAAGGCTTTTGGAGTTACACGAACTGGCTTTTTGAGATAGTATAAGTATTTTCCTTATCTTTAAAGATAATATATTTTA
>JACEEZ010010390.1:35000-55000 GCA_016584305.1 Chionoecetes opilio | reverse complement strand
TTGGTAGAACAGCCAAATTTAAAACTGCTTATTAGAAAAAAACGGGCCTACCCTGAGTACATGACTGTAATCTCAAAATGAAAATTGAAACATAGAGTTTGCAAGACTACAGCGCGATACGAAATAGTTGATTTAGAAAAATCAGACAAATCTTGAATTATATATTGCAAGTGTTAGAAAATTCCCCGAAATCCAAAAAAATTGTTCATTTACTTGCGTAATAATAAAATTGTCATATAGAACATAAGTCCACTTTCTCTTAAAAAACAGTAAAATACTAACAATGAAATCGAAATGGCAGAATTTTTTAATGATTATTTTTCTTCTGTTTTTGCAGTTCAAGATATGTATATGGATGAGAAGAAGTGGGCTGCGACCAAAGTAAAGTAATTCCATTTATCAATTGTGAATTTCTTGAGGAGGCAATAATTAAAGGAATACATCAATTCAAAGTTAACAAATAGCCCGCGACAGACTGAATTGCACTTCGAGTTTTAAAATGGGCATAGTACCAGATTTGTAAACCTTTGTCAATATTTTTTTTACAAATGCCTAAATTCCGGTAAATTTTCTATCGATTGGAAACTTTCAAATATTACTCTAATACAGAAAAAAAGTGATTTGACAAAATCGAGCAACTACAGACCAATCAGGTTCACATTCGTAACTTGTATATTAATGGAAACTATAAAACGAAACAAGGTAGTAAATTTCTTAGAAGAAAAATCTCATCAAAACTGTCTGCACTGCTTTCGTAGTAAATGTTCTTGCCTCAGAATTGTTTTTGTTTTTGTATGATCTATATGATTTTATGAGTTTTTTATGAGTTTTTTTATAACGCAAACAGCACCATCGACGGTACAAAATCAGTTGATGTGATTTATCTTGATTTTCAAAAAGCGTGTGACAGTCACCAGTTAGTGTATACTTAAGAAATTAAAGTCGCACATCATAACTACAAATATTTTCAAGTGACTTCAAGATTGGCTTTCTGAGAGAAAACAAAATGTCGTAATTAAAGGAAAAGCATATAACTGGCGAGACGTTATAAGTGGCGTATCGCAGGGATCTGTGCTAGGTCATGTATTTTCCTTATTCAATGTAAACGATATTAAGGAAGACATCATCTGAAAAATATAAACGATATATAAAACATAAAATAAATATATAAACGATAAATATAAAACGTGTGTGGACGATACTAAAATAACGAATAAAGTAATCACAAATGCCTATAAGAACCAATTGCAAACATAACTTGATCGTTTAGTTAGTTGAGCAAACAAGTGACAGATTAATATCAATTCAAACATAATATCAATAGGTGTAAGGTTTTGCATATAGGAAGTAAATAATAACGATAAAATTAACTATTCAATGGACTAAATTGAACTGTCTATTGTTACCGCAAATATAACTTTGGGATAATTGTAAGCAACGATCTCAAGCCCAGTAAACATTGCTCAAAAGTTCTTAGTAGTGTTTAAGTTCTTGAACATTATGTTTAGTTTGGTTTGAACTACTAGAGAAAATATATATAAAAGCTGGAGAGAATACAAAACAAATAACTAAAATTATCCCGCACCTGCGAAACAAGCCATATTAAGAGCGATTGAAGTAACTTAACTTGTTCAGTTTGTCAAAACGTAGGCTACACGGACACTGAATGGTTTTAAATTGTCCATATATTCGATAATGTAAACATAAACGATTATCTACATATTGATCGGGCAAGGATCAATCATTCGGTGCAAACGCCGGGGGGCGCGTCGCCTCACCCACCCTACGACGCCACTCCCGGGGTTCACCTCGCGCGAGTCCCCATTGTGTCCCCCATTCCCATACCATGCAACTCTCGATAATCATCAACTTGCCCTAGCCACGAACCTTGTGGTCACCCCCTGGGCCTCCTCCACGCCGGATTATTTCTTACAGATACAACCCGGTGGGAAGTATCGGTATCAGGTTAGCGTGCCACATGTCTATATAGCCGAAGTTGACGCTGACGGACTATGCAAGTAATAGGCCTCGATTCAGTCTCACGGTGCAATCGCTGGTTTGAAACGTAATCATCCCAGCAATACCCCATGATCAAGCGAAGACACTTATTACCAAAGGCATCGATTCGCCTCTTCAAGTCGCTAATGGATGTCCATGTCTCACAACCATAGAGTAAGACAAGGATCACAAGCGACTTGAAGAGCCGGATCTTTGTCCTCCTGCACAGGTACCAACAACGCCAAATACTCCTGCTGAGCGAGTCCATAACACCATGGGCTATGCCAATCCGCCGTAAGACTTCTTGACGTGACCCGCCGTCATTACGGACGGCGCTACCAAGGTATGTAAAACTCCAAGATATCAATGTCCTCACCACACGCATAAATAGACGGTACTGTTTCACCTAGTAAGCCTACAAACACCTAGACCTTGGTCTTGAGCCAGTAGACCTCAAGTTCCAAAGGCTTTGCCTCCTCGTGCAGCGCCTCGAGAGAGATCACCAGGACCTCCAGCGACTCAGCAAAGACTACTGCATCATCGGCAAAAACAAGATCAGTGATCTTGGTGTTGTCGAGGGATGCTCCACAATCACTTTGATCTACAACTTTGCCCAATACCCAGTCCATACAAGTGTTGAAAAGTGATGGGGCTACGACGCACCCTTGCTTCACTCCTGTATTCACAGGAAAGAAGCTGGATACACCTGCCCCACACTTAACAACACTCTCAGTCCCAGAGTACAGACCAATCATCAAACCAATAGTCCTTGCAGGAATCCCGCGAAGTCGTAGAAGGTCCCAGAGTGACTCACGATGCACTGAGTCAAACGCCTTCTTGTGATCAACATAGGCTGCAAGCATCCCCTGTCGAAACCCACGTCGGCGTTCCACCAGGGCACGAAGCGCTAGGGTACGGTCCGTTGTTGACTTACAAAGCGAGAATCCAGACTGCTGAGGTCTCTGATGCTTCAGCAGATGACTACGGATCCGTGTCAGCAATAGATGGGCAAGCACCTTGCCTGGCACGCTGAGCAGTGTAATGCCGCGGTAATTGTTGCAGTCCTGTCGGTCACCTTTCCCTTTCCAAATAGGGACGACCAGCACCCTTTTCCAGTCAGAAGGAATGGTACCTGATTGCCACACGGCAGTCAGCATGCAACCCGCGAATCAGGCCTCACCTCCAGCTTTGAAGGGCTCCGCCTGAAATTACAAACATCAGCTGCCTTTCCACCCCTCAACTTTGCTACAGCCTCTCTGACTTCGTCAAGAGAGGGTGCGGTTTCGTCAATGGGAGGATCGGCATCCACTGCCCGTAATCTAGTGGTGTAAAGCTAAAAAAAAAGATTAAAGAAAAGGTAAAAGGGCAGTGATGCATGACTTGTAATAATAGTTACAAGATCATTGGTTAAACCATTTTGGTCGCATGAAGCGAAGCACTTTTTCTTAAATAGAGTTGTTAATATTTGGAACCTGCTTTCAGAACAAGTAATTAATAGTAACACGGTTGAAGTGTTGAAAAACAAACCAAATAATTACTTAGCATCAACTTTTTTTTTTTTTACATATGTGCCTATAGCGCCTGTAGGCAGTGGTGACCCAGGGCTCGGATGGTAGGCTCTGGAGGTTCACTTGAGGGCTGTGATGGTTGGTCCTCACCCGTGGTGGCACAGGCAAGATTCTTATAGTGACGCCTGTGAGGCTCATGCTGCCCCCCTGTGTCCTCCGATGCACTCGCAATCGAAGGTAGAGTTGATGGGCATGGCATGTGGGTTTTCTTAGGCCACTCGACGGTGCAGAAAGGTTTTGGTTTTCTTCGGGGATCGAACTCGGGTCACCGAGAACGCCAATCGGAGACGCTAACCACTCCACTACCGCCTCCCCAAACTGCTCAAATCGATTATTTTTGTCCTACGTACATGTTTATTTAGCTTATTGAATGTCTCCTTCAGCTTTTCCTATCAAATTCCATTGCAGTCTTTCATTACTGAATGGTGTTTTTCTCACTTTTTTCCTGCCGGCCTCGGCAGGAGGGATTGGAGAGTAGAGAGGAGCCTACAACTTTGCAATTGTTTTACCTCTAACACGTCGAAACTATAGTGGTAGAAAGTAGTCACACAGGCAGCCTCATTTGGAGCAGTAGGGCTATTGCTGTCTGTTCTTCCTTTTTATTGATTTGTTTCCTTTGTATCAACCTTCGTATTCTTCCATTTCTTATTTTCATTTTATCTTTCAAACTCTGTCGACTTCCTCTTTTCCTCTAATCTTCGTTCTTTCTATAAAAAAATCATTCAACCTTCTCCCTTTTTTTTGTATCCATTCTTCTTCAATCTCATATTTCCTTTTTCTGTTTTAACGCAACTCTTACGCCTATTTTTTAATCCTCAGAATTTCGTCTCATTGTACCGCGTTGTTTGCCTCTTATAATCTTCTTCCCTTCCTCCCCCTTTCATCCTTTTCAGAGAAAGGATAAACCAAAGAAAGATACTAATGATAGTTTCTTCCTCCCTCCCTGCCCCATCCTTCATACATGGTGTCCGCCATCTCTTCTGTTTCAGGATAATGAACCACACAATGAACCACACACCGAACTATTGTGTAGTTTTACTTCCTCCAATAAAGGCAAACAGAGCTTGGCTACCGGACTGATTGTCTCACTCCCCCTTCTCTCCTTGGACACCACGTAACATGGTGGCTTGCGGTGGTACTTATCCAGCTCCTTGACGTTGAACGGCTACTACTGAGAGACGGCAGAAGGCTTGCTGACCGAGGAGGATAAAGCATTTTCTCTGTTGCTGACCATGGCCGCCCAAGTGAAACTCCAGCCTCCCCCACTTCTCGCTTTCGGCACTAACCCTGCTGGTTACTGGAGATTGTTTAAGCGACGTTGGGACAACTACAGTATCCTGCCGAGCCTGGAGGAACGACCCCGTGCTTATCAAGTCGCCCTCCTCGAAAACAGTCTCGACAACGGCGCCATGAAGGTGTACGAAGGTTTCCGCTTTGACACGCCTGCGGCTACACGGACGGTGAAGGAAATATTGAACTGCTTCAACGCTTATGCCGTGGGGGAAGAAAATGAGACGTATGAGAGGTTAATCTTCAATCAGCGCATTCAAGAGGAACGCGAAAGCTTCGAAAACTTCTACACTGGCCTTTGAGTGCTGGTGAAAGTCGCGTAACTTCTGTGTTAATTGCCTTGATTCTGTGCTAAGGGACATAATCGTTGTGGGCATTCGTAACTCCTCTATACGTCACGAACTACTGAAGGTGAGGAAACTAACTCTGGCTCAGTGTGTAGATTTATGTAGAGCAGCAGAGAGTGCTGAAACACAGAGCAGAGCGTTTACGCCAGACAATTTGTGCAAGTGACTACTGCGCGTGTTGGTGCTAGTGAGGTGAGGCGGAGCACCAAGCGTAGATGCAAGTTTTGTAACCTGGTGCACCCCTTAAAAAAGGAATTGTGCCCACCATATGGTAAGACTTGTTTGGAGTGCCAAGGACCCAACCACTTTGCATCTGTGTGCCAAAAGAAGATGAAGAAGAAGCAATCTTTTTACAGAAAGACACCAAATGTCCATCTGGTGGATGTAGAATCATCAGAATGTCCAACCTGTTCCTAAGAAGGGTGACCGTTCTAATCCTTCAAACTATCGCCCTATAGCTTTGACTTCCTGCCTTTCTAAAGTTTTTTAATCTATACTTAATAAGAAGATTCTTAAGCATCTATCTGCTCACAATCTTCTATCTGATCGTCAGTACGGTTTCCGTCAAGGGCGATCTACTGGCGATCTTCTAGCTTTCCCAACTGAATCTTGGTCATCCTCCTTTACGGGTTTCGGTGAAACTTTTGCTGTTGCCCTTGACATATCAAAAGCTTGTGATAGAGTCTGGCACAAATCTTTAATTTCCAAACTACCCTCATTCAGTGTCTATCCTTCTCGCTGTACCTTCATTTTAAGTTTCCTTTCAAACCGTTATATTGCAGCTGCTGTAGACGGACATTGTTCTTCTCCTAAATCTATCAATAGTGGTGCTCCCCAGGGTTCTGTCCTATCACCCACTCTCTTTCAATTATTCATTAATGATCTTCTAAGTCTAACTCAAAGCCCTATCCACTCCTACGCTGATGATTCTACCCTGCATTTTTCAACGTCGTTTATTAGACGTCCAACTCAACAGGAACTAAGTGATTCACGGAGAGATGCCACCGAGCGCCTAACTTCTGATCTTTCTATAATTTCTGATTGGGGCAAAGCAAACCTTGTTTTGTTCAATGCCTCAAAAACCCAATTTCTTCACCTATCTACTCGACAAAACCTACCAGATAACTATCCCCTCTTCTTCAAGGACACTCAACTGTCTCCTTCTTGTACAATGAACATTCTAGGACTATCCTTTACTAAAAATCTGAACTGGAAATCTCACATCTCATCTCTTGCTAAAACAGCTTCTAAGAAGTTAGGTGTGCTGTGGCGTCTGCGTCCTTTTTTTTTCTCCCTCCCAATTGCTTGCTCTCTACAGGGGCCTTATCCGCCCATGTATGGAGTATGTCTCACATGTTTGGGGAGGATCCACTCATACAGCTCTCCTAAACAAGGTTGAGTCAAAAGCTTTTCGTCTCATCAACTCCTCTCCTCTGACTGACTGTCTTCAATCTTTAAATCACCGCCGCAATGTTGCTTCTCTTGCTCTCTTCTACCGTTATTTTCATGCTCACTGCTCTTCTGAACTTGCTAACAGCATGCCTCCCCCCCTCCCGCGGCCTCGCTGCACAAGACCTTCTACTCATTCTTATCCCTATTCTGTCCATCTTCTTAATGCAAGAGTTAATCAGTATCTTTACTCTTTCATCCCTTTCACTGGTAAACTCTGGAACTCTCTTCCTGTTTCTATTTTTTCACTTTCCTATGACTTAAATCTTTTCAAAAGAAGAGTAACAAGACACCTCCCGAACTAAATTGGCCTACCCCTCTGTTTTTATTCTATTATCTTACTGTATTCTTTATAGGGACTGGCAACTAAGCGGGCTTTGTGTTACCCATTTTTGTTGTGCCCTTGGCCAGTTTCTTGTGATGTAAAAAAAAAAAAAAAAAAAAAAAAAAAAAAAAAAAAAAAAAAAAAAAAAAAAAAATCAGAGGGAAAGTGGATTAATATGGTAAAAGGAAGCAGCTCCAAGACAGTTAAGTGCCGAATGATCGTTTGTGGTTCCGAAGTGATGTTTCAGGTTGACCCAGGTGCAACAGTTAACATGCTTCCTGTCCGTCATGCCGACAAGATTATGCCACAGAAATGCGCTTTGAGGATGTGGAATGATTCACAGTTACACACTACAGGAACCTGTAGAACATCGGTGATAAACCCCCGTAACAACAAGAAGTACTCTGTCGAGTTCCAGGTTTACGAGGGTGATTACACACCAATTATGGGACTGACAGCCAGTGAACCGATGGGACTCGTGACAGTGCGGGATAACACCTTCGAAAGAGTGTCAGCTGTGACAGTAGACGAATTCGGAGACGGGTTTAATGGTGAGTTGGGCACTCTACCAGGTTAAAAGTACCTCCGCACAAACCCAACCATCACACCCGTCATCATGGCAACAAGAAGAATCCCACTCGCTATCAGACCCAAACTACGGGAGGAGTTAACAAGGCTTCAGTGTTTCGGAGTCATCGCAGCTGTAGATGAGCCGACGCCCTGGGTGAGTCAAGTTGTGGTTGCACCAAAGAAGTCAGGAGCGATTTGTGTGTGCATTGACCCTCATGAGTTAAACAAGGCACTGTTAAGGGAGCACTACGTACTGCCACTTTTGGAAGACACTCTACACAAGCTGAGACGTGCAACAGTGTTTTCTAAGGTTGATCTGGCGTCTGGCTATTGGCACGTTAAGCTGGACAACTAGTCAAGCATGCTTACCACTTTTCAAACATGCTTCGGTCGTTATCGTAGGCTTAGATTGCCATTTGGATTAAATGTATCGGCTGAAATATTCCAGAAGAGACTCTTGAATGCCATGGAAGACTTACCTGGTATTGTATGTGTAGTGGTCAAAATGACCATCTTCACCTTTGTTACCATTATGTAGTGCCCACCTTGGGAGTGTACTCTACAGTCCTGGTTACTCCGCTGCCACCACCCACATTAAGTGGGAAAAAATATATGAATGAACAAAAATAAAAGATTTAAGAAAATATGTAAGGACTGGTTGGAAACTGAATGATAACGCGTTAATATATTTCTAATTATAATATATTTAACTCTTTACTGTCTCACTTCCCAACTGGTGTACATTCACAAGTTGCCTTAATTCTAATAAATCATATCCCCTAACGATACGCACACTTCTTAACCTAATATCTTACTTAATAAACATATTTCATCCTATTCGACCAGAGAAACAAACTACTTAATTCTACACTCTCCGCCACACTTCTTAACCTAACATCTTACGTAATAAACATATTTCATCCTATTCGAATGTGAAACAAACTACTTAATAAACATAAGTCATCCTATTCTAATGGGAAACAGACTTAATCCTACACTCTCCGCCACACTATCTCTCCTTTATCCGCCTCACTTATCTCTGGGCGATAAGAACACGAGAGTCATGTTGGGGGAGCCGTGAGTGTGTGGCTGTCTCACACCGCGCCACGGGTAGGACACCGCCACTATGACAGCCGCAACAGGGCTGCTGCCGCCCTCACTTCCCACTCTATTCCTGCTACTCGGTGACCAGCCAACAGGGCTGGCGCCGCCATCACCTCCATATCCACTCCTGCCTTGGGACCCTGGATAACAAATTCCATTAGTCCTTATGTAGACATAAACCACCAATAAATCACACCTACATCTCTAGCTAACAAATATTTTATAACATACCTTTACAAGGGAGGATAAGGTCACCTCCCAGTGGGGTTACCCACTGGGAGTCCGTCTGCTACTAAATGCTAACCTGACGTTCAGCTCCCCTTCTCACTTCGTTTCGATACGTGGTCAACTACCACTGGCTTAAAATATAAGCCTAACCAGTGATTCAGGAATGAGGCGTGGAGGAAAATTCCTCGTTAGCTTATTGATACTTATGTGTTATTTCATCTCTTCCCCTATTAATGTAATTTCTCGCGTTACATATGTATCGCTGATGACATTGTGATCTATGAAAGGGATGATAAAGAGCATGAGCAACACCTGAGAAGTCTATTGGAACGCTGTAGAAAGTGGGGAATAAAACGTAACAAGGAAAAAGTGATAATCGCAGCAGATGAGATCACATTCATGGGACACAGAATCACCAAGGACGGACTGAAAGTGGATCCCGAGAAAGTGACCGCGATAACCAAGATTCCGTCACCTACGAAGCTCGAAGAGTTGAGAAGTTTCCTCGCTCTTGTTAATTATGTTGCAAGGTTCATCCCGAATGCTGCTGAAATTAGGGAGCCTCTACATAATCTCCTGAAGAAGGACGTTCCTTGGACGTGGTCATTTTTACAACATGAGGCATTCGAGTGACTCAAGTAACTGGTAACGAGTGCAACAGTAATGGGATGCTATGAGACGAAGCAGGAACTGACCCTAGAAGCGGATGCGAGTGAATACGGGCTAGGAGCAGCTTTGTGGCAGAGTGACAAACCAATTGCGTACGCGAGCCGGTCGCTCTCTGAGACGGAGAGGCGTTACGCACAGATCGAGAAAGAGATGCAGATAGCTAAGATATTAGCTACACTGTATGAAGTTGAAAAATTCCAACACTACACTTACGGCCGCCACACTCAAGTTATCACGGACCACAAGCCCTTGACTGCTATTGTCACCAAACCTCTCTCAAGAACCCCTAAGCGACTACAAGGAATGTTGCTAAGAGCACAAACCTACAAATACACCCTCATCTATAAGGCTGGGAAAGAAATACTTGTTGCTGACGCCCTTTCAAGAACTCCTACGAATGAAGCATCAGTCACAGGATGCGAGCACATCAACAACGTAACTCTTATCTCCCGTAAAACCGGATCGCCTAGAGAGAATCAGAGGCGCTACAGTAATTGACGACTCGCTTGTTCAGTTGGGAGAAGTGATCCAGCGAGGGTGGCCTGAGAACAAGATATTGCTCTCAGCGCAACTTAGTCCATACTTCAGTTACAGAGACGAGATGTCAGTGCAAGACGGAGTGATCTACAGAGGGGAACGAATAGTTATCCCTAAACCACTTCGCCGCGAGATGATGAAGAAGGGTCACGCTGGTCATCTAGGAATTAACGCCTGTTTACGGCGAGCGCGAGACCTCATCTATTGGCCTGGTATGTCTGCAGAGATATGCCAATATGTCGAAACATGTGGAACTTGCGTTACATATGGAACGAATCAAGCTCCTGAACCACTACATGTACATTTAGTTCCAACTCTCCCTTGGGAGAAGGTGGGGAGCGACATTTTCACGTGGGCGGGTCGTAACTATCTAGTTACAGTTGATTACCACAGCAAGTTCTGGGAATTGAACTATTTGCCTCTGCAACTATCATCAGCAAGTAAAAAAATTATTTCGCCAGGCTTGGTATTCCTGACGTGCTTGTAAACGATAATGGGACGCAGTACACTTCAGCAGAGTTCGCTAAGTTCAAGAAGGTATGGAACTTTGGACACGAGACCATCAGTCCAGGGAATAGTAAAGCGAATGGCGCAGCTGAAGCAGCGGTGAAAACAGCGAAGCAGTTAATGTGTAAGTGCAAGGCAGCAGGCGAAGATCCGTATATTGGGTTGCTAAACTACAGGAACACTCCGACAGAGGGAGACGAAACCAGTCCTGCTGAGAAGATATTCGGAAGGGAAACTAAAACTCACATCCCTATTGCGGCCTGCAGACTACGTCCGTCACTACACCGCAGTTTCGACGCGAGAACACAGCAGAAAAGGAGAGGGAAAGGTGCCGAGCGTTTTCTCTCACGTGGAACACTAACTCTTCTATACACTGGTGATACTGTGAGGATGCAGCCATTGTCACCAGGCATCAGGGAATGGCGGCAAGCTACTGTTGGTGATAGACTCAAGCCAGGGTCATATGTAGTGAAGACTGAGGATGGAAGGACCTACAGAAGGAATCGACAACATCTACGAAAACAACGTAGGCCGACACACTCTACACCCGCGGAGTGTGAGCCCCTTTCCGTCACCATAGCGATCCCGCGCAGTAACATTGGGCCTGACCCATCTCCCCGTAAACCTACAGTCCCTTCCACACCCACACCAACACCCACATCAATAACTAGTGTATCCCCACCAATCCAGTGACAACAAGAAGCGGGAGAGTAGTGAAGCCTGTGGAGAGGCTCCAGGTGTAATATTTTATGTTATGATGTTACATGTTCTGCAAATTCCTTAAATTTGTTTACTGGGATACTTATATGTTTTTCTTTGTTGTTTACTGTTTTGTTTCTTTTGTATTTAATTTAGAATTGTGTTCTTACCCATGGTTTTACTTAATTAGATTTATTTGGGTATTTCCGAACCATTGTCAGTTTGTTTGTTCTAAGTTGTTTTATGTAGGGGAGGATGTTTCGGGATAATGAACCACACAATGAACCACACACCAAACTATTGTGTAGTTGTACTTCCCCCAATAAAGGCAGACAGAGCTTGGCTACCAGACTGATTGTCTCACTCCCCCTTCTCTCCTTGGACACCACGTAACATCTTCCATTTCATATTTTCCCGTTTACCTTTCATCGCATCTTCTCTCTCTCTCTCTCTCTCTCTCTCCTCTCTCTCTCTCTCTCTCAGCCGGAGAAAAAGCGAACAAAACAGAGGAAGGAGAGCAGAGATGATGCATGTGAAGAAAGATGGACAATGATGATAAATGAGTAGGAGGAGAGAAAGAAAACGAAGAGGAAGAAAAAGAAGAGAAAAAAAAGAAAGAAGAAAAGGAAGTGTGGAAATTATCCATAAACCACCCTCTCATAATTGGTAGAGTGGTGGTTTTGTCCCCCCCCCCCTTGTGAATGAAGTATTTTCCGCTCGTGATAGGGGTGTATAGGGATGTATATATATAATTATAATGGTAATGGGTAATAATTAAGGTAATTTAAGTAAATGATTAGTACTGGGATAGGATAAATTAATATTCCCAGTGGTTAATAAGCATTGCATTTAAATAATTAGCACCTTAATTTGGAGCGTGGTCATTGGCTGCTGCCCATTAGATACTAGCCACTAAGATTTATGTACGTGGCTATAGGTAGGGTAGCTAGGTAGGGTAGCTAGCCGCTGCCCATCGGAGAATCAGTACACTCAGACCCTCCGTGAGGATAACATCAATCTAATATACGTGCTTGCTTGTCTACAAGTACAGTTCACTACCAGCCCTCACCGAGTTAACATCTCTTATTAATATGAAGAGATTATGTACATAGTTAATTGTACATAAGTGTAAACCAATAGGACAGTGTTAAAATACAACACACTGATAATAGCCGTGCGTCATGGATAAAAGGGTGTGAAAACCGACCTGACGCGATAACAACACTCGCCTCCAGCCCACCGCCTCTTGTCATACACGGGCGGCCCTGATCACGGGCGACCACATCGGATCACAAGAGCATTGCAGTATTAATCAAACCCTGATTCACATTGCAACCCTACTATCCACCGATAAGTATCCTAGTTAGTTGATTGGCTGGGATAAGGTGTCGGGTGATAGAACATGGGTTTTGATTAGGTAAGGACTTCAAATTAAATATGTATGTGACATAAATTCCCAGAGGCAGAAGAAAAAGAAGAATGAAAAGGTAAAAGGGAAAACGAAAAATGGGAAGCAAAAGAAAAATAAATCAATAGCAAAAATAACAACACAACGAAAAGAAGATATATAAAGGAATCCTCACCCCTAAACATACAGGAATTATACACAAAATGCAAAAAAGAAAGAAAAGGAAAAGAAGATTCACTTCAATATGAAGTGCAATAAAAAATTGCACTAAACATGAAACTAGGAAATCACAACAAACACGTTGAGTAAGTTATCGTAACTAAAACAAATAGGCAGAAAGGAAGATGTGGAAGGTAAAAATGATGCAGGAGTCGCAGTTACCTTCTTTGGTGTCTGTTGGATCTGCAAATAAAAGAAGGGTAAGGCAGGCAAGAAGCAAAAACATTTGGGCATAACATTATGGTATTTCAACTGATGAGCGCCAAAGACATGGTAAAGGTAAAGGTAAAGGTAAAGATGGGGGCATACGCTATGCTGCGCGTGGCCTCGGTACTCATTTCCGTCGCATTAGCTCTCTAGCCTATGGTAGGTAGCAACCTGATACCCCGGGACACAGGGCTAGTGTGACATCTGGGTTTCCACAGTTACGTTCCGCAGGTTTTCCCAGGTAGCCATTTGTCGACCATTACCAAAAGGAAAGATGAACAGCTAGGTGAGCTAGCAGCCGACTACCCTGGCCCGAATTGGAACCAGGGTCCGCAGATTCGTAGCTATAGGTACTGCTCGGACCCACTGCGGATGCGTTGCAGGACCTTATCAATGTGTGTCAGGTGTATACTGCCAAGCATGACATTGTCTACAACACCACTAAGACAGAGTGCATGGTAGTATCACCGGTACGCGCTCAGGGAATTACCTGAAAACAGCATGGCTCGGTGGGTCTGTAGCGACTAAAGTAGTCACCCCTTTCAGTCTTATATAGTTTTCCGTTTTCTACCAGTGTTGTCTTTGAGAGAACCAGCGTAGCAGTGATGACTATTCTATTTCGTAGTCTTCAATATTTGTTGTTATCATTATAATGTTCTTGCACTGTTATCAGCTCATCAATGTAAGTAATTATATACGTGTCACCAGCAATATATACTGGAAGTGTCTTTGGTGAAACTCGCAAGTCTTGGTCGAGTTTCACATATACCTTTAAAATCACCATTTATGAAACCTGAAATTTTGTATATATACTCCAGATTTTATGCAATAAAATTAACCTGAACTGACAAAATGAGTATCCATCATTCCAGTTCAACCATAAGCTATGAACACTCCACCTAGTTACAAATGGTGACCCTGGAGTGTAAGCTAATGGTTCCTAGGTGGCTAAAACTGGTGCTGTACATCATGGCATAGAAATGCAATTTCTATGCTTTGCTGGACACATGAGCACACCTCTCCTAGTAGTGGGACCTGCGTCTTCGGAAGCATTCGTCCCATTGCTCCTGCTGTATATTCCTAGCCTCCAGCTTCACTGGTGATCGCTAGGTTGAAAGCGGGATAGGGAGAATTACACCTATACGTGTAGCCGCCACCTAGTCAGGTTTCCCACCCAAACCCCGGCACCTTCTGTGCCTTCCTCAGGGCATTTTTGCCCTCAGACGCCTTACTGCGTCCTCAGCGGCCTATGCGCATTCAGCGCGGCCACTACCCCGCCAGGCGCCTCACTGCGTCCTCAGCAGCCTATGCGCATTCAGCGCGGCTACTGCCCCTTCAGACGGCTCACCGTGTCTTCAGCGGCCTTATGCGCATTTAGCGCGGGCCCTGCTTCCTCCGAGGCCTCACTGCGGCCTATGCGCATTTAGCGCGGCCGCTGCCCCCCTCCAGACGGCTCACCGCGTCCTCAGCGGCCTTATGCGTGTTTAGCGCGGGCCCTGCTTCCTCAAACGCCTCAGTGGCCTATGTGCACTCAGCGCAGCCACTCCAACCTCTGACGCCTCCTTGCGCCCTCAGCACGACCTCACGCGCATTCTGCGCAGCCCCACGGTGTTATTGAATCACTCCACGGCCGCCGCTCGCCGCCCTGTGGATTACCAGCCCTGTGGATTACTCAACCCTCAACTCCACAGTGTTAACGTGACTCACTCCACGGCCGCCGCTCGCCGCCCTATGGATTACCAGCCCTGTGGATTACTCAACCCTCAACTCCACAGTGTTAACGTGACTCACTCCACGGCCGCCGCTCGCCGCCCTATGGATTACTCACCACCCTGTGGATTACTCACCGCCCTGTGGATTACTCACCGCCCTGTGGATTACTCATCACCAGTGCTACTTGCGTAACCGTGTTTCGTTCCCTGAACAACTGGGACACCCGTCCAGTCCACACCTGCGCTTTCACTCAACTTCGCCATGCCTGACGACGACAACCTACCCACAACAGCAACAGTTCCTACACAACATGTCTCTTCAGTGTCCTCAGCTTCGACCCAGGACAACACTCAGCTCGCCTTGCTCACCCAGCTGGTATCCCAGCTCTCGACAGAGGTCACTTCTCTCAAGAGGCAAATGCAGGACCACCAACGACCCCGCTCATCCACACCTCAGCAACGCCAGTACCGTCCACGCTCACCCACACCTCAACGCCGCCAGCAACGCTTCCGCTCGAGAAGCCCAGGACTCTGCTGGTACCACGACAACTTCGGCAGCAAAGCCTCAAAGTGCGACCCCCCCTGCTCGTACGCGGCATCAAACGAAAAAGGCGAGTACTAGTGCAGCGTACTTCTCGCCAAACCTCATCGCTGCTCCGCCTTCACGACAAACGCCCGCAACACAGCCGGCGTCAACACTGCCATGGCGGTAACACTGCCACGCCCGCGACTCACAGCCGGCGGCACCACTGCCATGGCGGCAACACTGCCACGCCCGCGACTCACTGCCGGCGGCACCACTGCCATGGCGGTAACACTGCCACGCCCGCAACACTGCCGGCGGCACCACTGCCATGGCGGTAACTCTGCCACGCCCGCGACTCACAGCCGGCGGCACCACTGCCATGGCGGCAACACTGCCACGCCCGCGACTCACTGCCGGCGGCACCACTGCCATGGCCGCAACACTGCCACGCCCGCAACACTGCCGGCGGCACCACTGCCATGGCGGTAACTCTGCCACGCCCGCGACTCACAGCCGGCGGCACCACTGCCATGGCGGCAACACTGCCACGCCCGCGACTCACTGCCGGCGGCACCACTGCCATGGCGGTAACACTGCCACGCCCGCAACACTGCCGGCGGCACCACTGCCATGGCGGTAACTCTGCCACGCCCGCGACTCACAGCCGGCGGCACCACTGCCATGGCGGCAACACTGCCACGCCCGCAACTCACAGCCGGCGGCACCACTGCCATGGCGGCAACACTGCCACGCCAGCAACTGGTCACCACAGCCCTCCACATCAAATCGGCAACAGAAACACCAGCAGCACCGCTCCACCAACCAAAGTCTCGTTCCTCCTCCCGCGTCACTAGGGGGGGGTACTGTAGCGACTAAAGTAGTCACCCCTTTCAGTCTTATATAGTTTTCCGTTTTCTACCAGTGTTGTCTTTGAGAGAACCAGCGTAGCAGTGATGACTATTCTATTTCGTAGTCTTCAATATTTGTTGTTATCATTATAATGTTCTTGCACTGTTATCAGCTCATCAATGTAAGTAATTATATACAACGTGTCACCAGCAATATATACTGGAAGTGTCTTTGGTGAAACTCGCAAGTCTTGGTCGAGTTTCACATATACCTTTAAAATCACCATTTATGAAACCTGAAATTTTGTATATATACTCCAGATTTTATGCAATAAAATTAACCTGAACTGACAAAATGAGTATCCATCATTCCAGTTCAACCATAAGCTATGAACACTCCACCTAGTTACAGGTCTGCCCTCACTTTTGTGGATAGATTCGCATACTTAGGCCATGTTGTATCCCACGACATGACTGATGATGATGATATCATCAAGCAGACCACCAAGCTTCCTATCGTGGGAAATACTCTACAGAGGAAATTCTCCTACTGTAGCAGAGAGGTGAAGATGCAGTTATTCAGGAGTCACTGCTACTCTATATACTGCAACTCGCTGTGGTCACGGTACAAGGTGGCCACTATGAACCGCCTTAAGGTCTGTCACAATACCATCCTTGAGAGGCTTCTGGGACTGTCCAGGTGGTGCAGCTCGTCCCTGGCTTCCGCTAGGAACAGGGTGAACAATCTGGATGTGATCCGTCGACACTCAGTGTTCAGTTTAAGGAGTAGGGTGGAGCTCTCTACGAACTCCATCATCACCTCTGTCAGGCAGAGCTCGGCCTATATATGTGGACCTATACAACAGTGGTGGCTGGGTCTGCTGTTTGTGCAGAATGTGGGGTAGCACAGGTGCCCATGTATGCTTTTCTATGTACTTTGATACTATGTCCCCTAATGTGCCTGTACTTTGTTCTGTTTTTTGTTTTTGCTCTAGTACTTAAGTTTACTCCTTGACTTGTTCTTGTTGCTTTGTTTTTTGTCTGTATGCCTCCGGGCGAGAATAACATTATTATTATTACTATTATTATTATAGGCGCGCTTGTCACTACATCACGGAGATAATATCTTCCTCAGAGAAATGGTAAGAGTGGTAAAATATTCGAGTTAGCTTAATATAAGGAAGAGAAAGAAAGAGATAGAGAAAAAAGAGAAAGAGAAAAAAAAAGGACAGAGAGGGAGAGACACAGAAGAAAGACAGGAAACATGTGATTTATGAAAGAAGACCAATCGGAATTGTGTGTGTGTGAGTGTGTGTGTGTATGTGTGTATGTGCGTGTGTATGTGTGTGTGTGTGTGTGTGTGTGTGTGTGTGTGTGTGTGTGTGTGTGTGTGTGTGTGTGTGTGTGTGTGTGTGTGTGTATTAAACTAGTTGTACTTGAGGATACTGTACTAGGACTTGAGATGCACTCTTATGGCCCCGTCTCTATAGCATACCTACATCGGTATTTTGCTTCCTTAGTGGGTTTTTTTTACATCACAAAGAACTGGCCAAGGCAAAAATAAGAGAATTAACAAAAAAACAGCTTTATTGTCAGTCCCTATAAAGAAAACAGTAAAAAAAATATAAATATAAGGGATGGGCCAATTTATGTCGGAAGGTGTATTGTTACTCCTCTCTTGAATATATTTAAGTCTAAAAAAAAGGTGGAAAAATAGAAACAGAAAGAGAGTTCCAGAGTTTAGTGAAATAGTGCAGGTACTGGTAAACTCATTAGGGATATGGACAGAAAAGGGATGAGAATAAGTAGAAAGTCTTGTTTAGCGAGGCAGTGGGAGCGGGAAATGCATGAAGTTAGCAATTTCATAAGAGCAGTGAGCATGAAAATAGCGGTAGAAGATAGAAAAAGAAAGAATATTGCGGCGTTGATTTACAGTTAGTCAGAGGAGGGGAGTTGATGAAACGAAAAGCTTTTGACTCAACTTTGTTTAAAAGAGCTGTACGAGTAGATCAGCCCCAAATATGAGAGGCATACTCCATACATGGGCAGATAAGGCCCGTGTACAGAGAAAGTAACTGGGAGGGGAAAAAATGGACGCAGACGCCACACGACACCTAACTTCATAGAAGCTGTTTTAGCAAGAGATGAATGTGAGATATCTAGTTCAAATTTTTAGTAAAGGCTACTCCTAGATTGTTAATTGTAGAAGAAGACAATTAAGTGAACGTCGTTTAAGAAGAGGGTTGAAAATATAGTTGTTGAAAGGTTATGTCGAGTATATAGGTGAAGAAATTGGGTTTTTGAGGCATTTAACAAAGCCAGGTTTGCTTTACCCCAATCAGAAATTATAGAAAGATCAGAAGTTAGGCGCTCTGTGGTATCTCTCCGTGAGTCACTTAGTTCCTGTTCATTTGGGCGTCTAATGAACGTCGTTGAAGAAAGGCAGGGTAGAATCAACAGCGTAGGAGTGGATAGGACATTGAATTAGACATGGAAGATCAATCTTGAATAGTAGAAATGAGTGGATGATAGGCCAGAACCCTGAAGAACACCACTATTGATAGGCTTAAAGAAGAACAATGACCGTCTACAGTAGCTGCAATAGAACGGTTTGAAAGGAAACTTAAGATGAATGTACAGAGAGGAGGATATAAACATAATGAGAGTAGTAGTTGTCTGAAAGGTATTGTCGAGTAGATAGGTGAAGAAATTGGGTTTTTAAGGCATTGAACAAAACCAAGTTTGCTTTGCCCCAATCAGAAATTATAGAAAGATCATAAGTTATTTGCTATGTGGCATCTCTCCGTGAATCCCTTAGTTCATGTTGAGTTAGGCGTCTGATGAATGACGTTGAGAAATGCAGGGTATAATTATCACCGTAAGAGTGGATAGGACATTGAGTTAGACTTGGAAGATCAATCTTGAATAGAGAAAGATAGTGGGTGTTAGGCCAGAATCCTGAAGAACACCACTATTGATAGACTTAAAAGAAGAACAATGACCATCTACATAAGCTGGAATAGAACGATTTTAAAGGAAACTTAAAAGGAAGGTGTAGAAAGAAGGATAAAAACCGAATGTGAGTAGTTTATAAATAAAAGATTTGTGCCAGACTCTATCAAAAGCTTTTGATGTCTCAAAAGGGCAACAGCAAAAGGTTCACGGAAACCCCTAAAACAGAATGACCAAGATTCAGTTAGGAAAGCTAGAAGATTGCCAGTAGATCACCCTTTACGGAAACCGTACTGACAATCAGATAGATAGTGAGCAGATAGATGCTTAAGATTTTTTTTTTTTTTTTTTTTTACATATATGCCTATAGCGCCTGTAGCCAGTGACCTCCAGGGCTCGTATGGTAGGCTCTGGAAGCTCACTTGAGGGCTGTGATGGTTGGCCCTCGCTCGTGGTGGCGCAGGCAGGATTTTTATATTAAGCCCTGTAATTAGAGGCTTATCATCAGAAGCCAATGCACTCGCAATCGAAGGTAGAGTTAATGGACAGGGCATGTGGGTGTTCTTAGGCCACTCGACGGTGCAGAAAGATTTAAAGTAGTTTTTTGGGTCTCACTCAAGATCAAACTCGGGTCTTCAAGAAGGCCACTCAGTGACGCTAACCACTCTGCTATCGCCTCCGCCTCTTATTAGGTATAGATTCGAAAGCTTTAGAAAGGCTGGAAGTCAAAGATATAGGACGGTAGTATGAATGAAGTATTACAACGGTCACCCTTCTTAGGAAGAGGTTGAATGTGGGCAAACTTCCAGCAGAAATGAAAGGTGGAAGTAGATAGAC